>CM053501.1:43483668-43604737 GCA_028627145.1 Eidolon dupreanum | reverse complement strand
TTTTTTTTTTCCTTACATGACTTTCACTGTCATAATTAGTGGGAATGTTTTAAACTATGATAGTGAAAGTCCTTTACTTTTATGCTTTCTTTTTAGTATTGCTTTGATTATTCTAGATCCTTTGCATTTCCATGTAGATTTTATATTCTGCTTGTCAATTAAAAAAAAAAGGTTTCTAGGATTGTGTTGAAACTATATATTAATTTGGAGAGAATGGATGTCATAAAATACCAAATCTTTTGATCAACTAATGTGGTTTTGATGTGCATTAATTTAAGTATTGAGTTTCTCTCAGTAATTCTCTGTATTTTTCAGTTTTAAGATCTTGCTTAAAATATTTAATATTAATATTTTTTGAATAAGTGTAACTGGTATTTCACTTCTTTTTTTCTCGCTTCATATATATGTATATATGCATATATAATTACATATATATTTGTATGTATGTATGTATGCCATATCTATAAATTTTTGTCTGGCAAAATTTATGTCTAAAACTAAAACCAGTAGTTTCTTTTATCTAATCATAATTATTGCAGAATTTTTCTTACCTGATTTCAATAGCTAGAATTTTTAGTAAAATTTGAGTAATAGTGCTAGTAGTATAATCAATTTTTGACCTTAGTGAGAAACCATTAACATTTCATCTTTCAGTGTAATGTTAGATACAGATATTTTTGGCAGAACTGTTAGTCATATTAAAAAATTCTATTCTCAGTTTCATGAGAATTTTCAACCATGAAATGGTATTGAATCTTAACAAATGATTTTTTCTGCCTTTTTGGTTTTATCTTTTATTCTGTTAATTTGGTGAATTATAAGGAATGCTTTTTCTTATAAATAAGTCCCATTTTATTATCAGGTATTAACCATTTGATACATCACTGGATTAAATTTGCTAACTTTTTGAAGAATTTTTGTGTAACTAACGTCCTTGTCTGGTTTTTGTATCAGCATTATACTGGTTACATAAAATGAGGTAGCAAGTATTGCTTGCTTTTCTATTCTATGGGAGAGATTTTTTGAAACATTTAATAGTATTTCTTCCTTAAATATTTTAAGAATGCATGAGTAGGACTATTTGACTTCATTTTTCTTTTTTCTTTTTGACAGGATTTTATATATAAGTCAATGAATTATATTGTTCAAATATTAGTTACCGATATTTTTCATCTGCATCACCTCTGGTAATGAGAGATATGTGTTTGTTAAAATCCCCAGGCCAGGCCTTCTGCTGACAGCTAGCTCAAGTTAGGCAACAGAGGCACCTGAGGGAGGCCTTGAGGTACTTCTTGTTTAACTGCTGCCCTTGCCCACCCTCCACCCCAGACCCAGACCAGCTAGGTTCTGGAAATGGAGTGCCAGAATTATTTGTTATTTTTTTTCTAAAAATTATTAAAATGTCTTCTGTCATGTACTTTAAATTCTTTGTAGATTACCTTGATCTTATAAAGTCCTTATTTAATACTTTCAGGGCAAGTGTATTTCAGGTTCCCTTCATTCTAGAGTTGAAAATATCACTCCTTGGGTGTGTTTTTATTCATAATTTATGGTCTTTTTAGAGTTTCAGCCAAAAGTCCAGGATGTTGACCAAGGTCACTCCATTCAAGCTGAGTTTGAATTCCAAACTCCATCTCTCAGGTTTATGTTGCCTTTAAAATCTTTGCACATTCCTCTGGCCTCCAAGTGGCTATATTTTAGTAGGCATGCACAGATAACAGGCAATGTTTCTCTGAAGTCTTCTCTTCTTCAGGACTCTATCCCTCAAATTCCTCGTGCCTATGCAAAATCTCGCCTCTGCTCATTTTATCTCCTTTCTCTTCTTGGGCTCTCTTTCCCCACACTAAGATTTGGACAGTTTTTTCCAGGAGAAATCTGTTGTGAATGTTGGCCTCATCTTCTAAGTTTATCTTCTCTCATAGATTGTGGCCCTCAATTGATATTGATTATTGCCCAATGCCTAAAATGAATTACTTTAATATACTTTGTCAATCTTTAAAAGTTGACTTTTTAAAATGTTTTCTTTTTGACATTAGAGTGAGAGAATAAGCCTGATACCAGCTTTAGATCATAACTAAAACTGCAGGTTTTGTTGGTGAAAGTTAAGAAGGATTTTCTCCTTCATTCATGTGGAAATGGCCAAGATTAGTAGTTTTACCCAGGATGTAGATCACAATCAAACATGAGAAGTTCCTTTCTGTGTATGACAGGTATCTGTTGGTTCAGCTGCTTTCTTCCCTGTCAAGCAGCAATAGGTTCAGTTCCTCTCACAGAGTCACACTCTGTCCTAACAGTTTAAACTTTAATTCTCCCATAGGTTTTATAAAAAGTACTGCCAAAAGTTTTTCTCTGGTTCTGCACCTGCATGTTCTCTTGTGAGCAAAATATTTTACATACATGTGGGTCAGCCTCCAATGACCCAACTCAATACCTTCTTCACACCTATTGGAATAATCCACTTTTTCATTGATTTGTTGTTTTAGGTGGCCTTCCTTTTTTAGCTTCACATAATTATGGTACAAACATACTGCAAGTATGAATACATCAACTCTGTATTTTAGAATAGATGATAGAATAAAATCAAACATTCTGTTCAGCTGCTGTATTTTACAATATTGCAACACAGTCAGTTTTATCTACCAAGATACAGGAATCAAAATAAGAATATATTTGTACCATTCCTCAATACAAGGATCCTATTGTATAGATTCTATTCATCTGACATGGAGGTATGCTTTCTATTTGTTTGTTTTTAATTTTCATACAAAATAATTGAGTATGTACTGTGAAAATTTTACGGAGATCTAGACACGACATCTCTGATTCTCATAAATCTTAAATAAGAGACTTTAGAATCTCTGAGAGTCATACAAGTCATGGAACTTAGAATTTGAACACTAAATACGTAATAGAAACTATAACAGACCAAATAAACATGGAATACTCTATTCTACTTCACAATTTTAGTGCTCCACGGAACAGTTTTCTAAACTTACATTTAGGTTAGCAAGTCAACACTGCAGCTGCTACTTTTAGACATGAGAGGATTTGTCTTCTAGTTCATTCAGTTGTTGGTAATAATATAACACAGTTTTTAAAAATACATTTATTTTTCTTTTCTATGTCTGAACTTCTAGGGCATTAATTTATAAGATTTTACACTTGACTTGATCTCCAAGAGAGAAGTATGCATAATGTAATAATACTTATGCTAAAATTGTACATTTCTCCAAAGAATAATTGTAAATATTAAAAAGGAAATTTTCATATGTGTGATACTTTATGCACATCACTTACTTAGTCCTCAAAGTCTTCCTACAAAAAAATTTACATTATTTTAAGCCTCTTTGTAATGTTTGAAAACAATATCAAATCTGGCAAGAATCACTAAAATACTATGATAAAGAAATCTTACCCCAATTTATAAGTTTTGGTGACTATCACTTCACTCCTCGAGTGCTGGTTTATAAACAGAATACTAATTAGAAGTATATAGATTTTAAAAAATAGAACTCCAAATCAGGTAAACTTATCTTTTTTAGGGAGCAAACTATCCAAAGAAAGACAGATAATTGCTCCAAGCTTCATATAAAACTAAATATTTACATATAAAATGTGATATCTAATTTTTCGTATATACAAACCCTTTCAAAATTATTGTCACCCCTAGTGCTGGCTTATTGCTCAAAAAGTGTTGCTTTTGTTTTGTTTTTCTATAATCTAATTGTTCTTAAACATGAATATATATATATATATATATATATATATTATATGTTATATCACTGTTTTATATATAAACTATATAACAGTGATAAATACACATACACACACTGATATAAGGCACTTGTTCAAAGTATATGTTCTTTGGCTTTAATCTCAGAGATTCCAAATACGAGTCTAGAGTGGGGCTCAAGGATGTGCATTATAATAATGGAAATTTTATCCAAGTAGTCCAAGGATAGCATTTGGTAAATACTACTTTAACTGCTCTAGTCAGAACTCTGTGACATTAGGGTTGTTGCTTAATGATTGTGAGACTCGTTTGCCCATATTTTAGTAGATAGGATAATTGATCTACCTCATCTTTTAGACAGACATTTAGATATATGGTAACAATAGCATTATTATCTTATTATTATAATTAATATCAATTGGGAATCATATGACCCAGGATGAAATAATGATAAGCTCATGTATGGATAGTATTTTATACATTTCTGATGTTTTATACATTTTTTTCTTAATTATTGCTCATACACACACAAACACAGACACATACCCCAAAACCAACCAACTAAACAAAAAACTATGCACACGAAAACATTGAGGCTAAGAAAGAATAAGTGACTTTTAAATTGAGAATATAAAAGGACTGAGGTGGAACCTGAACCCAAACCCATTGATTCTGGGTTCAGCGCTCTTCTGATTATACTGCAGTGCATCTCTATCATCACAGCTGATTAAATCATCAGAGGAGTCGAATCACCTATTCGGCTAATATTTATTTAATGCTAACTATGAAACAGGCAATATGCTGAATATTATATTACAACACTTAAAGAAGCAAATAAAAATCCTTGATTTTATGAAGCTTATATTCTACAGTGGAGAGAAAAGAGAGAACAGAGGGTGTGAGTCATGTGTAATTTGGTGAGACCATGAGGTAAAAGTATGCCTGGTATATGTGTGAAAAATCAAGGAAGTCAATGTGGTTATAATAAGAAAAGGAGAACAGTAGGAGATAAGGCCAAAAATCTTAGCTTTGTAGACTTCAGAAGGACTTTGTATTTTAACATGAGTAAGATAGAAAGTCATTTAATGTCCTGATCAGAGGGATATTATGATCCAGCTTATACCAGGCAACTTTTGTTTGCTGTTTTGAAATTAGTATGAAAGATCTAAGTATAGAAGTAGAAAAAAAAAAGTAGAAAGTTACTGAAATAAGAGAAAAAAGTGCTATGAGCCAGCTTGGTACCTGTGGATGTAAAGATCTGATAAGAAGATATCTGATTCCCTATTATGGTGGTAGAAATTATTATATTTGGTAACAGATTAGATATTGGATTTGAGAAAAACAGAGAAGTCAGGGGTGACTCCTGAGTATGTAGAAAGGTAGTTTGACCTTTTTCTGAGATAAAAACAACTGTGGAGAGAATGTTTTCTTGGAGGAAGACCATGAGTTTCATTTGGACGTTTGAAGTTTGAAATGCCTAATAGACATTCAATTATATATCTTAATTAGGGAGGTGAATTCAAGGGTCTACAGTTCAGGGAATGGTTCAAATTGGAATAATAAATTTGGGAGTCCTCAGTATATACATGAAATTACATCTATGAGACCAGCTGAGATCATCAGTGGAGTAGAAAAAGAAGAGATCCCAGGACAGAATTTCAAGATGTAAGGAAGAACCTAAAAGGAAGATTGAGGAGTATCCAGTATGTAGGAGTAAAACCAGAGAGGTGTGTTATCCTGGACACCAAGTGAAGACAGTGCTTTGAGGAAGAGAACATGATCAACTCCATCAAATGCTTAAGATATTAGACAGAATTTACTATTCAATTTATAAATGTGAAAGTCTGTAGTGACTTTGGTAAGAACAGTTTTCACAGTGTGGAATGAGATGTAGTATAAAAAAGTCTGATTGGAGTGGGTTCAAGAGAGAGTAGGAGAGAAGGAATTTTAGACAGCAGATTTAATAAACTGTTTCAGAGCATTTTGTTTTAAATAGAAAACAGAAGATGGACAGTGAATTAAGAGAAAAGTAATGTTCAGAAAGGATTTATTCAAGATAGAAGAAATGGAAGTTTGGTTGTATGCTGGTGGAAAAGAACCAACAGAGAGAGAAAAAAAGTGTGATGAAAGAATAAGAGTGGAGAATGGCTAGATAATTTTCCTGAAAAGGATGGGGCCCAGTGTGCAGAGGAAGATGATGGCCTTACTTGGAAGGACGGGCAGTTTATCCCTGGTAATAGGGGAAAGGGCAGAGTTATGGCCTTCGACTCAGGCTGTGTATGGAAGAAATTTTGTTTTGGAAGCTTATGGAATTTCTCTTCTAGTTTTGTCTATTTTTCAATGAATTATATAGCAAAGCTATAAAGTGACTGTGAGGATGAGGGAGGAGGTGTTGGAAATTTGAACTGAGAAGAGAAAGTAGGGAAGGGACTGTGAGTGGATTATAAAAATTGTAGTATAATTACTCTGAATCACTAGGAACTTTGATTTGGATCACAAATTTAAATTGACACCAGTCAGTGTCACTGAGGTAAGCTTACCTTCTGTAGGCAAAGGTTCAAATCTTAGTTCCATTCTCTAGATCTTCACTACACTTGCATAATTCTTTCTCACACATGTATCAGTGAGAGTGGTTCGGACAAGAATTTAGAACTCTAAGCTTTTTCCACCTTGTCTGTGGTCTTTCCTGGGTGTGTGTGATTAAGGCCTGAGTGTTCATTTACACGGAATTATGGGAATGCTTTCCTGGGTTTTCTCCCTTCTGTGACAGTCACCCCCATAGAGTTTCCATTACCCCATGTCCAGACAGATGAGGTTTCTATCCAAGTTTCATCTGCCTCAGCCTCTTTTTCCATGATAGTCTGTGATTAGGGCCACACTTAAGGCAAAGCCACAAGAAGAAAAAATAAATAAACAAAATGAGAAATACAGAGCCCCGCCTAGTGTTTTACTTTTCCAAGGTTTAATCCTTCTCCACAGTTTTGTTTACTTTTCAGAGTCTTTCAGTGGTAATTTTTGTTTTTGTTTTTGGATTATATCAAGTTTTACCTTTAATCAGCATAAGTTACAGGCTATAGTATGCTTATACTGCCAAACTGAACCCAGAATCTCCCAGCCTTGTCTTTTAAATAGATATAATATAAAATTTTGTAAACTCTGTCCTGGCTAGGTTTTCTATGATGTAAACTGGTTTGAGGAAAAAAAAAAATGTATAGAGCAAAAAAGATAAATAGAACAGAGATACAGAGAAGTGACTAGATGCACAGAGAAGAAACTTACTTCTTGAATATCTTATAAACTGAAATAAATCCATTCTTTTCTAAGGGCCAGTCGTATTTCTGCTCTTCAGTTTCGTGATGATTTCTTAATGTCCTTATAAAATATTACCTTCTTTGTACTTAATTATATAACATGAATACAGGTTACAAATATAGAGGTAAGATATAAAGACTTTAAAATTATTTATTTTAAATTATGGGAGATTTCTAGCATTTTTCAACAGAAGAAACTCTAAGATGGACCCAGTACAAATGAAATACTTGGAGACAAATACTCGGGCCATTGCTCTAGGGCTTGAAGCTTGGTAAGAGAAGAAAAAAATCTGAGCTCATTTTTATTAATCCTGTTCTCATTTGTATCTTTTTCCAAGCATTTCCTGTGATAATGGTTAATGAGGCAAATTAATATGATGAGCTTAGCATCTCACAGTTCAGTTCCTGCACCATGCAGGTAGCATAAATGTGGACCATGCTCTCACACCGAACATAAGCTTGAAATTTTCCTCTCTTGTGCGTGTTCTTTTTTCCACCAAATTGTCCAGAGAGGCAATAATCTTTCATGTTGTTTCTCTGGATCATCCATAAGACAGGAAAAATTTTAATGTTAAGGGCATTATGAAAGGGGCTTGTGCTTAACACGTACAGACTTAAAACATACCTCTTGTTTTCTAATAGACACTGGAGTCAAACTTAGAGCCGATTTTCAATTTGAAAACTTTAGTAGCCCCAAACATCAGCTTCCCCTGAGCACTCTTGTTTTTCTTTCTCCTTTCTTTTTGACATCTGGGGACTTCTCTTTTTCTACCTGCACTTCATGTTTTTCTTTTACTTCTTTCTAATTTATCCTGCTTTTTTAATGTAAATAGATGAAGTGTCAACTTATCAAAACCAGTTTTAGTCATAGGATATTTTCTTTGACTATTCTATGAAAATTCATGTGTCTCATTCCAAAATAAGCTCAATGTATAATAAAAGCATGTACTCCCTTTTATCAAGCTGAAGATCTTAGACAATTCCCCTGGTTTGGCAATCTCATTCTAGGAATTAGTTCAGCTAGTAATCCATGGGAACTCTTCAACACAATGAGTTCATGAAATTAAATCTCAAAATTATTTTGATAAGTCCCCAAGTTGCTATAAAAAGTGGTGTTTTGCTCTTTTTTAAAATCTTTGTCTTATTTTTCCTGAAAAAAAAAAAAAAAAAGAAATTCAATCGTCTTGATGTTACTTTTGCAAGAAAATTCAAGTTTTAGTTGAGTCTGGTAATATTGATCAATTTTGAACACATCAAAATGGAGGAAAATGACAAGTAAATGAGAACCATTATTTGATATTCTTAGCACTTAAATAATGGGCTGGTGTCTATTCTCACTGTTAACCCTACTCCTGCTTTCTGGGACACACAGCAGATTGAGGTTCTTTAAATATTTGAAATCGGATATCTTCATTTCCCTCTCCCTTGACTTACAAGAATGCCAATGGAAATTTCTTGTCAGAGACATTGAGATGTTCAGTCTCATTTTTGCTTAACATGCAGCTGTTACAAGACTTTCTGATCACTAAAACTACTGTAAAGAATCTTTAAACATAAATTTGAATGATTAGAGTTCAGTTGCTCTTGGTGATACTCACCTCCTGAAAAAGTCTCACCATACCTTATTAATAGTGAATCTCCCCAAGTTAGCTGCTCTGAGAAGATTGAACTTTCTGGAGAGAAGATGTAAGCTAGGAAAAGCCAAAGGCAAAGTTTTATCCATTGGAGAATAAAGCCAAGGCTTCATATGGGTAGAATAGGTCAAAAGTGACTAAAAAGCTATAGACAAGGTTGTGCTCACTTGGTGTATTGTGGCTAGTCTAATTATTGAACCAAATAATTCTGTTACATTGGCCAATGCTTTAATATTTATAAAGTGATTTACTATATAGCAATTGATTTTTGTATATGCAACAAAGTGAAGGTCTTCTTATTTTTACTGTACCAGAAGGATGCCTTGCTGTTTCTTTCCATTTTATTACCATGTGTCCTTCAGAATAGAAAAAAAAAAAATCTGGATAATGGAACCAGTTTCCTGATTCACAAACTTATTTTATAACTCTTATCAAGGATGGAAATTATCCTGGTGTAACCAGCCAGGGACAGCAGCAGGGAGGAGGTAGTTAGGGGCTCCTATTTCAGACAAAAGAACCTGAGACATTACTTTCCTGGCAACTGGTTGGCTTTCTTTTGGTGGATAATGTTTTAAAAGGAGAGAAAGAATTTCCATAACTTCTTTTCTAGCGCAGACAGACCGAGGCCACATTCAGGTATTGACTGAAGTATGGTGTTATTAGTAAGTCCTCAGTGAATGGAAGTTATTTTTGGAATAGGTGGAATTCTTAATAAACATTCTGGGCAGGCTGAAGGGTACGTCATGGTTTATGTGAATTTACAGGCAAAGAAATGATTTGAGTTCTATGCTCTGGGAAGATATCAAGGGCCCAAAGCAAAAATCTATGCATTTATTCACATAAGGAACTATCCTAGATGTCGATTCTGGCCTTTTTCTGTGTTCAGTGGTTTCTTATATCAACACTGTCCGGGGACAAAAACAAAACAAACAAAACAAAACAAAACAAAACAAAAAAGATCCTCGACTTTCTTCTCATGGTTCTTGCTGCCTTGCTTTGCCTTGCCTAGTTCCTCTCCACCCCATGGTGCTGTAGCTTTAGAAACTTTCTTTAGGTTCTGATCTGTGTATTGGAAGTCCTGGGTAGAGATTTATGTTCTCTTTGGGTTCACTCTGAAATAGGTTTACCTACATTTCATAGTTGTTTTCTTAATTTATAACAGCTGGTATTCTTTATACCTTATTAATTCATTCTGTTTTTACTTATTTATAATTATTAAAACCAGTTATTACTTTTTTATAACATAGTACCTAAAATGATAAAAATTCAGTGTGTATTAATAGCTAATGTATGAAAATATGACTATCATAACCAACTTTTATGCTTTTTATAAAATTATAACTACACAAATAGGATTATTGTTTTTTTACTTTTTTAAAATTATTACTTATGCACATCATTGAAATTTTTCCAGAACAAAGCACTTACAGGTTTAGCTTTTTAAAGACAGACTTGCATTTCATGGTTTTAATGTACATTATTAAACAAAAAAAGACAGATATATTTTTTTCATGATTTTATAATACTAAACAGTGATATAATGATTAAACTTGTACATGTATTTTTGCATCCAGTATAAGCAAGTAAGTTTGATAAATATTTGAAGAAGAATTATTAGGTCAAAGTTCAGATGCCTTTTAAATTTCATTAATTGTCCAATTGCCCCATCACAGCCAGAGACATTCTCTCACCTGCGGTGTATGCCAGTGCCTATTTCTTCATGTCCTTATTGTGTGTTATAACTTTTTAGGACTTGTTGATCTGACAGGGAAAATTTTATTCTAACATGGTTCTAGTTTGAATTTCATTAATTTTGTTGAGTATTTTTTCATGAATGTGTGGTTTATGTATAAATTCCCATTCTGCTTTAGCCATTTATTTTTTTGTGTATTTGCTCTTTTTCTCTTATAAATTCATACTATATTTCTATGTTAAACAAGTAGCTCTATGCCTATCATATTTGCCACAAATATTTGATATTCTTTGATCAGAGCATTTTCACTTTGTAGGAATTTTTTGTGGCATAAAAGTTCTGTTTTAATATAGTCACATTCATCATATTAAGCAGACAAAACTCTACTTCCTTACTGCAGCTTCTACCAAGGTGTCTCTAATTTAATATGTCTTATATTTTAGAGTTCCATATAAGATTCTGTTTTAAAACAGTATTTATCTTAGTTAAATATAAAACAAACCTCTGTCCACTTTGATTAATTTAGTCACACCTGAACCTGATATTAATATTTCTCTGCAATATGACCACAGCCTATATTTAGAGGCTCTCGTTAATAGAAATCTATATCATAAATCTGAACCACATTTCCTGTTAATATTTTATGTCATTATTTCTTGCTTTTTTTCTTTTTCTGCCAAGGATGTCTTAAGTAGTCTTATTTTTATAAAATCTTACCAGATTCTCTTTTGAAAGGCATTACCAAGAGGAAACAAAATGGGAATTTAACAAATACTGTTGTTCTAAATTGTCTTAGACTACTATTATAGTCGTACTGAGTGGATTGGAGTCAGAGAATGTGGTTTGTGTCCTAACTTCATTACCAAAAGCAGTATGAATTTTGATAAAACTGAGTCACGTTTCTGAGACCATATTTTTAATTTTCAATTTCTTTATCTACATAATAGATATTGTTCTGCCAAGTTTATGTAAGATTAAGTAATTTTAAAATAAATAATGTTTATAAAAGCACTTTTACATTAAAAACTTCAAAGTATTATTATGCTCACTTGAATATAAAACTAGATAGATAAGTATTAAAATGGTTAGGGTTTTTTTTTTGCACAATTAAATTTATATTTCGTTAACAATTTGTTCATTCAAATTTTGTAAGTGTATGTTGTACTCAGTCATTAATAAAGTTCAACAGGTCATTCGAGGATAGAATCTAATCTTTCCCCTAAGTATTCCCTTCTATTGAGTTATATTCAGATATAAAAAGATGGTGCACTAAAGCCTGTTAATTAGATACATAAGTCTCATAACTGTGATCCAAAATTATTTACAATTTTTCAGGCTATCTAGACTTTAACTTAAAATTATAAACACTTAAGAAAAATATCTATGTTATATCTAATTAATTGACTGTCTAAATTATAGCTCATTTTCTACTTTCTATGAAGAAAATAAAGTTAAATTTCTGGCAAATATGTATTGAGTAAAGAATAGATGTGATTCTAAAAACTTCACTTCTAGTTCCAAAATTTGACATTTACCTTTCTCCACCATCTGCCAAATTTTTTTTCTGAGGAATCAGAATATACTCATTATGCAAGAGTGAAATCTTAGAGCAGTCTCCATCTTTTGTCTTACCCAATCCATTACTAAATTTTGTCAATCTTACTTCCTAAGTGAATGTACCTTCCATTCTCTGTTTAGGCAGCCACTGTCTGACTTTAGTTTTCATCATCTCTTTCACTTGGATAATTATAATAATTTCTTAATTGATATAATTACCTCTGACTTTTTTCTCTCTGATAAAAAGTGCCACTTCACAGTGCCACTAAAAATATACAGTGAATCACTTTGCATTCCTTTGTTATACACATTTGTTTCCTAGTCTCTATATTCATATAATAGCCTTATCCTCTATAAGATCTGTAAAGCTACTCAGAATCTTGCCACAACATTTCTTTTTCAGTTTCAGCATTATAAACAGCAAATCCTCTTAACAATCAGATTATTTATTTTATATTGCTTTGGCTGACCTGTTTAGTTGGAATTCTCTTTTCCCTCATCTTAGACTGACAAAACCCTAATCCTCTAACTACTCTATTATAACATACATAAATGACACTTCTTATATGAATATTTTCCTAGACAGCTCCATGGTTACAATTCTTCATTCTTTGTGGATCCCCCACATATCAACATTATTAATGTTTCTGTATTTGTTTTGTAGCTGCTTATTATTTATTTTTACCTCAAATTTGGGCCTTTCTAATATCAGACATCATGTATTTTTCATAGCTGTACCTTTCAGTTTTTGACACATATTTGGCCCTCCAAGAGTATTCGGTGTTGTTTGGGAAGAGGAATAATGGGAAAGGGAGCTCAAATGATTGGTGAAGAAAGGAAAGAAGATAGGGTATGTGAAATGGTATCCTTCACAGGGTAGTATTTTTTTATTCTTTTCCCATAGCACTCTTGCCATCTGCAATAAGTCTCATCACTCATGGGTTGTTATTACTGAGGTCCTCACAGAAGAAATATTATTCCATTTCTGGCTGTTCTCTGCAGCACTTATACTTCGTTATTTCCCTACGGGCTTCATGTCCTTTAGTTTTTTTCACACTCCTTTTTTCTTCAGTAGTATCTATGCTGAAGGATTGATGCCAACTAATCAATTTCACTTCTTTTGGAAAAAATAAAAAAAATCTCAGTCCAAACCGATGGTTTATTTTATAGACAAAAACATCTCTCCATATTTTCTGCAAAACCTTTGAAACATTTCAGCACAATGTGGTAGTGTATGCCAATTGATGAAATGCCAAAGATTCATAATGGAAAAATAAGAAAAGGATCAAAATTCTTTTCACCTAAGAAATTGCTGTTAGTTCAAGTAGCACTTAACTGGTGAAATGAATATGCCCTGGAGCAGAAATTTCATCTTTGGCAGCTGCAGCACCTAAGACCCATCGGCTGTCCTTTGTTCTTACTTATTCAGAGTCTCATTTTTGAAGGAGGATGATTCAATTTAGATTAAGTTTTTCTCTCTCCCTTTTTTAATCAGGAAATGAGGTGTTGGGTGGATCATATAGGGTTCTCCCACTTGCAAATTTCTCATTATTTAATATAATGTCAGTTTAGCTTATTGACAGCACCTTTGTGTTCTGCCACCCACTTTTATTCAACCAGAGTTCATTTTTACAGCATAGATCAGAAAGGAAGTGAATGTGGGCATGGGGTTGAAGAGGCAAAATGGACAAGGTTGACAGATGGTAATGATCCTTCTAGTCATACCCTCAGGAATAAGATTTTAAAAAAAAGAAGTCTCTTAATGTTTCACTATACACAAACAAAAAAATAAGGCAACATATTCTGAGGAAGGCATTGTGGCATTTAATACAACAACAACTGCAGAAAGATTTCTGATAATTCTTTTTATAAGAAAAAGTTAAATATGTACATCTTCTGCCTACTTCCACTTGATGAAAATAGAATGAGTTCTGAAGGCAGAGAGGAGACTGTAGTCCCAGTTAGTATGTAGCTAGATCATGTGGCACTGGATCATGACATCACCTCAGCATGCCTATTACAAAATAAAGGTGGTGTTTTTGTTTACTCACCATTCACTGGATGGCTTATTTGTAGGGTTGACAAATTTAGCAAATAAAAATAAAGAACACTGAGTTCAATTTGATATTCATATAAAAAATAATTTTAAGTACAATATAGCTCATACACTATATTAAAATATTCATTGTTGCTCAGAAATTCTAATTTAACTAGACATCCTATATTTTATCTAGCAATTCCTTATCAGGATATTAGAAGTCTCTTAAATAGGTATAACTTTTCTCCTGTTGTAGAAGTATGCATTAACATAAGATGAGCAAATAATACCAGGCACACCAAACATAGAGGTTAGTTTCTTCCTAACACCAGAGATTTTCAACAATTTGGAAATATTGTCAATTATACCATGATCTTCTCAAGACCCAGTATGTGGAGGTAGAGGGGCTAGTACACGACTGGCTACTGTTGGAATATGTGTAGCCTGAAACTCCCAAGTAACCCATTTAAGCCTCTGCCCTGAAGGAGCTCTTGTATGGAAACTGGAGACATATTCAAGGACATTTATTGTAGCATTGTTTACAAGTGTAAAAAAAATGGAAAAAGTTGATTTGTCCATCAGTAAGAAAATAAATACAAACATATGGTCTATAAGTTGATGTTGAACACAGGGTAATATGATTAATGTGTGAGCAATGAATGTATCCAGACAGATTTGACCCAGGGTTCTAATTCCGGCTCTACTATTTACTACCTGTGCAGCATTGCATAAGTTACTTAACTTCTCTGTGCTTTATTTGGATCATCTGCAAAATAACAATATTTAAAAAATATAAATATAATATATAACATAAAATGAATTATAACACAAAATAGAATATAAAAATAATAAAAGTCTACTATATAGACTTGTTGTGAGGGTACACTGAATTAATACATATGAAATAGTTAACACAGGGGTGGACATGTAAGTCACCTAGACAACCTGGAAATATTCAGTAAATATTAGCTTCCATCAAAATGAAATACTTAAAACAATAAAATAATTGAACAGAAAAATATGAACAATTAAGTAGCATTTATGAAAAAAAATTAAACAAAGCAATGCTATAAATTATCCAATGCTTAATATTTAGTGAATATGTGAAACTGTATACTGAATGATAAATACAAAATTATGTTGATAGATATCCCTGAGAAAAGAAGGAGGGAGAGATCAAGGGAATAGAATAAAGTTATTTATAAAGTAATTATTTTGTTTAAAAAACCTGAGGCATATCACAAAATGTTAATGTTTGCTGATTCTTTATGGATATTTGTGATTATATCTACTATAGTCTGCTGTATTTTTTGAAACAAATTAAAAAATAGATGGTGTTTAGGGACAAAGAGTGATAGTATATGGAAGTTCTTGATTAAAGTCTTATTTTTTATGTGGTATCTGCTAAATTCATGTACAGATATCATGCTCATAAACTTTATCAAATAATTTAAGGGATCTAACATTTATTAAAAGTCTAAATTTGCCAGGTGCATTTTAAACATGACCATTATGCGAAGTAGATTTTACTATTCCAACTTATAAGATGAGGCTAAGAGAGAGTAAGTTCTTGATCGTCCAGGTAGGAAGTGATAGAGTTGGGAATCATGTCTATGTCTACCTTACTTCAAAACTTATTGTCTTTTTATTTAACTTAGTGCAACCTGATTCTACAAATATATATCCCAGTTATAATAGATTGGTAATCTACTATTAAAAATATTTGTCTCTTGTATTTAGAACTTTGTTGAAATTACACATGCTCTATATGATTTATATATATTTTTTATTCAGAATATGTAAATATATATATTTTCAGTTTTAGCCAAGGTATTAGCATAATTTTCAGATGACCTGTCAGTAAATTAGAGATGGTATCTTGTATTTTGATGAAATTGTACATGTTCTGTATGATGTGTGTATATATATATGTATGTATGTATATGTGTTTGTGTGTGTGTGTGTGTGTGTGTGTGTGTGTGTGTGTGTGTGTGTATCTCCAAGATGCTAGCAGATTTTTTCAAATGACCTGTCAGTCAATTAGGGATAAGGAACATAATTTCAAACATAGAGGGAGTGAATGATTTAGTTTAGCACAAAATTTAGGATCAGGATCTTCCTGGCATATGGTATTTGAGCCTAAGAGCAATACTACATGAAGTCTGTTTTTAAGAGGGGGAAATAAACTCATTAGATTATTTTTATAGTTATATTTGTTAAATTAGTTATAGTCTTTAGGGTTTGTTTCTGAAGTAGATGCTTTTGATATTACAGAGAAGTGTTTTGGTTAATGAAGGCTCGGTTAAGTATGCACCATAAAGTATATATATGCTGCATAGATGCAGAACTTTAAAAATGTTTTTAAATGCTTCATTTTGATATAGACAAAGTTTCCATTTTTCATCAAATACAAAGCACAGAACCATAAAATGTAATGTTGGCAACAAAATAAATGTATCCTTTTTCATAAACACAATCTAAATGTGTAAATCTTCACTTGGGAGATGAAGAAATACATCTAAATCTATAGTATTTAAGATAAGAAAAATTACTCGTATACTCATTTGAGAATGAGTATAAGAAAAATATAGAACTCTCCATTCCTTTGATTAGTTTTGAATGCTGGAGATAAGTGGAAATTTAATAATGTAATAAGTAATGGATAATGTCTTCTCACATGCATTATATTTGAGTACTTTCCAAAAAGCTTATAACAATGAGTTAACTTTTTGGAATAGGGAAAGTTCCAAGAACTTAAAAGATATGTAAATTTTAACATACTGTATTTGTCTTATATTTTTAAAAAGGTCACATTCTCTCTTAAAATTATTGAAGATACCCTTGAGGTGTTTCTTCTTCTAGGCTCAAATTCTAGTGAAAAAAAAATGATGGGACTCTTTTTTTTTTTTTTTATAATATATTGCCTAAAAATATTTTCAAAGGATTTGAAGTTGTTAGACATTATGATTTACTTTTTTTCATCTATGTTAAAGTCTATATATGACTAAGGTAAATGCAAGGTTAAATATAACTGACAATGGATGTGAGCCAAATAACATTGTACAAAAAGTAAAATAATGATTATATTCCCTTTTTGAAATACTTTTTAAAAACGAATTATATATAAGTGAAAATTCTGTATCATACCAAACACACAGTATATGATATTGGAGATTAGGTAAGTTAAAATTATTTACTGGCAGTTTTTAAAGAAAATTATTTAAACCGATGTTTAGTTTCTATGTTTTTATAACTGAAAGAATAAGATTAAACCTCATTATGATAAATTACTTATACACAACTCACAAAACTCAGTATCATAATATTAAATAGATTTAATAAAGAAAATATTAGCATAAGTATATTTTTTGATGTGAAGGAAATGGGCATTTTAACCATTAATTTATTTTATTTCTTAAAATCTATCAAGAAAAGCAATTTCTTGTAATTAATTTGAAGTAGAAGAGAACTCAATGATGAAAGTTATTTATTTGTTAATTTTTAATTAACTTATTTTTAATTCTTTAATGTCAACACATATTTGACCCCTTTTATTCCATCTACAGTTTTTTTTTTATTAAAAGCTATTTATTATAGCTTTAAAAGTTAAATTATAGATAATTGTCTTTAAAAAAAAAGCAAATGGACATGAAAATAAAAGGAAAAAAACCTGGGTGAAAATTAACTAATTGTTGGACTCTTTAGTCATCAGTTTTTTTTACATTATCCTTACCCACTTCTGAATTTTGATTTGGAAAGTCAAGTATGATTTCCTTACACAGTAAAAGTAAATAAAGAAGGAAAAGTAAGATTTTCCATGATTAATTTATGAAATATTTTAAGATACCATTTCAATATAATTACTATTTTATTTCTGTGAGAAAGTATTAACCATTAGTTTTCACATTTACAGTCATATTTTTCTATTGCAATATTTATTGTTAAAATCTACTACAGATTTTTACATTTTGATATCTAGATTGTGTCTGCTTTTCATCTGCCTTCATATCCATGAGTTACTATTAATATACTAAAGAGAAAATAATATAATACTGAAATATATTTTCTTTATATGGATAATATATTTAATCTTGGGTTACATGAAAAATATAATCTATTTGAATCAAATATGAAACTTCAAATAATAGTGACCAGTACCAAATTAAATTAATGCATAACTAGAAAATATTACATAGAGTACATCCTATACTTTAAATCTGTTTTATTAAAATGACTCAGTTTCACATAAAATTTTTGTAATATGCAAGTTCAATATACTATGTTTTAATAGGCTCAATTATAATACAAATGATGATATAATTTCTGTACCAGCACATATATATTTAAAATTGCATAAAATAATAATTTTAAAATTCTGAATGAAAATGAAAAAACCTTAAAGTTAATGTAAGGGAGAAATAAAATTACATGACCATAAAATTTTACATCATCTTGGTCATCTTGTCAAATTTTCTACAAAATCTCAAACAGTAAAATCTGAAAAGGACAGGTATTATATTCTGTCTTCTAATTCCTTATTCTATCCCCAACATCTAGTCCAGAACCTGACACATAGTAGACAGTAAGTATTTGTTAATGAATGAAGGAAATATATAAATCAGAGATATTTTAGTCTTATATATGTTCAAATATCCATACACAAAATGGTTTTAAGTTTAGACAGAGAGTACAGAGTGGACGAGTCTATTTTGAATGTGAAACTGTGCAAGGTATGCCACAATTGGGAGGGTTCTTTAATAGATGTTTGGTGATGAAGCATTATATTTAGTTTAACGAAATTTTAGTGTGGACTAGTAAAAATCTATTTAATTAGAATTCTAAATTAATTCCATTAATGAAATATATCTGTGCATACTATCCCTGTACTTAGGCTGTGATTTTCCCTTATCATTATTTTAGCAGCTTTGTGAATTATTGAGTTTGGCTAATTAAATTTCATATTATGAGTTGTACATTAGTAAGTATAGAGACAACACATCTTCTTTTTATGTAGAGATAGTTTCTTGATTATTTGTTTAGTGCCTACTTAGCAAATACACAAGCATCACAAAATTTTGTTTGCTTTCAGAAACATTCAACATCAAAAATATGACCTAGAAAATGAATTTCAATCAAAGAGCCCAATTTATATTGTGATAATATGTAACTGACCTCTAATTTACTGTCTGTTCCTTTTAATGGAATACAAATTTATTACCGAAAGGTCAGAGACCACATTAACAACTACACTCATTATTGTGATAATAACCCAGAAGTGTGATTTGCAAGGAAAAGTGGAGTGTCAGTGGAAAAAATTCTGATTAATGACTCTCTCACAGTGATCAAGAATGTAACTTAGCATCTTTATATTAATTTCAGGAATTCTAAATACAGAACTTTTAACATGTACACAGTCTTCTTTTAGCTTTGATCTTTTAGGTTCTCTAAAATATATATGACAAGATCACAAATTCAGGGGACTTTCATTTCATTTTAAAACAGTCTTCTCAGATTTTTTATTTCTGATATTTTCTCACAGGGGTGTGGTAGAAAAATCAGCACAAAATTAGAATGAGCTAGTATGTTACAGATTATTTCATCAATTGGCTTCTATATATAATGGATGATACATCCACCATTTTCTAATAATTATGCTTTGGGAATAAATTCACTCTTTTTAAAAAACTTTAATATTATTATTAGTTTCAAGTATACAGTACATTGGTTAGACATTTACATAGTTTATAGAATGATCTCCCTGATTGCTCTTTCTCTCCTCTAGCTCTCCACCTAGCCATTACATTAATGCTAACTGCATTCCCTATGTTGTGCTCCCCATCCCTGTGACCATCTATCAACTACTAATTTGTACTTCTTTAACCCTTCACTCCTTTCTCCCAGCCTCCCAGCACCCTCACCACTGGCCATCACCAGATTGTTCTTTACATTTGTGAGTCTGTTTTTGATTAATTTGTTCTTTTTTGTTCCTTAGATTCCACATGTAAGTGAAATCATATGGCATTTATCTTTCTCTGTATGACTTATTTCACTCAGCATAATAACCATGTCATTGCAAATGGTAGGATTTTATTTTTTTAATGGCTGAGTAGTATTCCATTGTATGTATGAACCATATATGAAATTCCTGCTTTTAAGCCCGTGTTTAAACTAATGTCCTGAGGATTGTACCTCACAAGGCATGCAAACGAAAAAGATTAAATTTAAATAAAATAAGTAAAATAGAAACATCTACATGAGTATATTCAAGTAAACATTGCATTTAATATCCAAATGATATACAGGGAACAGCTTTAAACTCTTACATTAAGGGGAGAAACTTTTAGAAAGGTTTATTTAGTCCATTTGTATTGAGGTGTTTTCTGAGTTTGCCAGATAGCTCTGCTGGTTTTGAACATTCATTTCATTTCTGACTTACATCTATTTTGTGTTAAATGGACAATATTTTTGACTGCACTAATTTATCAAAGTTATTGATTATTTCAAAGTGAATTGCATAAATGTTACACCTCAAAGCATTTTAATACATATGTAATATTTTTTTGGTCTCCATGCTGTAAAATTCTAGTGATCTTTAGGCTGCTGTTTTTTCCAATATTGCTTTCATTCCACAATTAAGTACAATTCCAGGGAGGGACTGTGAGCATGTATGGCCCAGTCTTTGGCAAGTATACACGCAATTAAAGTCAGGGCTACCTTCCTGTCATCCGAAGTATAGAGAGATGCATTGAAACTAACAAAGTGATAAAAGGGGCCTGAAATTGAAGCAGTTTAAGAAATGACAGTTTAATGAAAGCAGTGTAAAAATACTATCACTCTGATGGAAAACATCTGTCTTCCACGAATTTTGAATGATGGAAGGTTATATAGCTCTTGAGGAATGTGTTGCCAGCCTGTGGTTATATCAACAGCAGGTCAGGCATGGACTGTCTCCTTTAATATCATAGTTATGACTGTCCAAATACATACCATTTCAGTTGATATTTTGTCTTCAGCATTACAATAGGTTGCTTTAAAGTCCATTTCTTTTCACTGCTTGTTGGGCTTTTTCAATGGAATTTTGGTATAATGCTGAACTGTAAGCGGAATGAAAATTAATATGTCATTGAGAGTTGTTTGTAAAGCAAAAAGTTGATAAAAGTCACAGTTCTGATTATTAGAATAATCAAAAAGAGACATGCTCTGTTAGTTTGCTATAAGATTTTATTAAATTGTGGTTGCAATCAACAGTTCATGATTTCTTTTGTTTTTATTATAACAGCCTTTACCCCTTTCATCACCAAATTATTTAATCTGGATAGCAAAAATATACGTGGACGGGTAAATGTTTATAAAAACAGTGCATTAGAGATCATCATTGTGTAATGAAAGAGTTAATGTGTTTTTCCATGGCATCTGAATTATCATGACAGACTTTTACAAGAGAGAGGAGAAAAGTTTGTTTATATTCCAAACTGGCAATAAGAAAGCGGATTAGTCTCATGCCACAAATTTGGGGGAAAAATGGAACCTAATACTTAGATTTAAAAATCATTATTTTTTTCTTCTCTCTCATTCATCAACAAGTAATTTTTGAAATGAAATTTTGTAGGTAAAAAAGCCTATAATGTGGAATAAACAATTTTCTTGTAAATAAGAAAAAAAATGAATTGCTTCTCACCTGCAAAAGTAGTTAATCTAGATGCTATTCAGACATGCTAAATGTTTAGTTATATGTGAATTTAAAATAAATGTGAAAATTTTAGTTCCTCTATGAGTTCATTTTTCCATTTATTCCACTGATGAAAATGTTTTCCCATTCCCCCACCCCCGATGAATTTATCAGGTCTATCGTGGCAATTTTAATCATTTAGTCAGTCTTTTCTACCACCTATCTAGAATTTCATTCTATTAAGTGTTTATGATTTAGGGGTGGGATGGAGGACAGGAATACATAAATACAGTCACTAAGTACAAAATATGACTTCCCTAATTATGTCTCTCTGTACACTTTTTTAAAAAGAGCGTGAAAACTGATACTGTAATGGGTTTAGGTTTTAGTTTCTTTTCTGTGATCCACACTTTAATGTTATCACAGTAAAAGCTTCCCCATGCAAGTTTAAGCAAGCTTATAAGGTGCCTAGGTATCTGGTTCATTCATAACCTGCATCAATTTTTTCTGGTACACTCAGGAAACCTTATATTGATGAAAACTTTATTTTAGAGGGCAGTTCACTTGAGTTTTCTATATTATATACAATAGTGATTTATATGTTGAAATTATTTGATGAAACAACAGTTATTTGGAGACCTTTCAATATTCTTATGTGGTAAAAATGTGTGTAACTCAATATGTTTATGATAAGTGAAATAACTCAAGCATGAAACTAGATCAAATTTCATATCAACACATCTTAATTCACTCTTATAATGCTGCCCCACCATATATTTTCCAAAACAAATCTAGCATAATTTTGAGATTCAAATATCCTTCATATTTAGAAGAGAAATTTTCTATAGAGGATTTAAATATAAAGTTCTATAATAATTTTTCTGACTCATACTATTAAAAGTAATTTTTTATCCAATACTCTTCCATTTCTAATGATACTTAAATTTTTAACCTTTATAGTATTTGTCAATCCAAGTAAAGTGGATTTTCTGAGAGCATGTCAATCAATAATATATTCAGTTTATAAATAATTAGTTTTGCAAAGCTATATTTAAACATAAGTGGTAGTAAAGGAAAATCTAAGAACTGGTTGGTAAATATTATTCTATGGATGACGATTCAGTATGATAATAATAAATACAAAAATTGATAGTTAAATGTATCCTAAAATTCTATTATTCCAGTTCTGCTTCAGTAATATTAACATTTCTATCAGAATTATTCTTATATGTCATTTCTCTTGTGTTTTTGGGTAAAATTTTCGGTTCTTTCCTCTGCTGTTGAATGATGTAAAACAATCTGCCATCTGACCCTTGCCATTTAGCATTCCCTTTTACATAATTAAGGGTCCATAATTTCAAATAAACTCAATATATTATCGTTCATTCTAAATACCCTGTAGTCTAGATTTAGACTTTTCACTAATATGTTAGTCTTTTTGTGACAATCTCTCTTTAAGTCTTCTTTCTATAGGCTAGAAAATAGATTTATTTTATACAAACCTGTGTCTTCACAGAGAAAGAGTATAATATAGAGTGTGCAATTTTAGTCCATTACACCTAGCTTGCAATCCTAGCTCTCTGCATGATGTTGGGGCAGAGACTAATTAATATTTGGTAGACTCTCATTAGTTTTAGTTCTTTTCCTCCACTACATCCACTTTACCCACTTTTATTATTTTCAGTGTTAAGACAAAGTCTTATAGAGGTCTACATAGTGCAAATAACCATTATGGTATTGTGATTTTACCACATTCAGAATAAAAACTCAAATGCAGATTTCATTTTCACTATGTTGTTAATATTAGCAAAAAGAAGTACCACTTTTCCAATTTCTGTTTTGCTTTGTAACCATAAAATTTTGCTTAGTATTTGAGGTTTTAGCCATATCTCTAACAAAGACATAATAATAGACTACTTCTTAAGATTATTATGATACTTTCACTGTCTTCTCTGAGACTACTAAATAAGCAATATTCATGTGCATTATTATGCTTTGTGTCCATAGGCCAGATGCCCTACAGGGTATTCTCTGCTTAATCTAAGATTAAGGTAGGAGGATGTGGTTCCATAGTGTAGCAGTTAGCACATCTGCTTTACATGCAGAAGGTCCTGGGTTTGTGCCCCAGTGGAGCCATGGTCCATGGTCTACAGCCATGCCACCCTGAACAAGCCCAATGTCTGAACTAGGGAACTAAGCAGGGTTGGGCCTGGTTAGTACTTGGATGGGAGACCATCTAGGAAGACTAGGTGCTGTAGGCATTAAAAAAAAAAGGATTAAGGTAGTAAATATCACATTGTATGTTGCCAATCTAGAATCACTTAGAGCCATCCATTATTTAGAGCAAACAAACAGAAAGACATCCACTCCATGTGAGATTCTGAGCAGAAGCTCTCATCAACTTGAGTTTCCTTAAAGGATACTCCCTGAAGCAAAGCCTGGAGCTCACATGCACAGAAGGGAAAGCACATTAGGACTCTGAAAGACAGTAAAAATTGTTGTAAGGACATTTTAATTTCTTTAAATTAGTGTTTAAATCCTTCATGATAATGTTCAAAATCCAGGCTTTAAAAATAATGTCTACATCAAAGTTCATTGCAAATAATCTTATCCTTATCAAAATTGGTCATCCAAAAAAAAAAGGAAATAGAAATTGAATAAAAAATACAGATTAGAATAATTTCCATTGCAGTTAGACCTTTAAATTAAGGTATTTTATCACTGTGAAATTATTTTTAATACCTATATTTGCTTTTGGGAAACAATTACTATGGTTTTCATTTTAGGATTTTCTCTATTGCCATCTGTATATAGAATCTTTAAAAACAAAAATATGATGGCACACAGTTTCTGTTATTGCATTTTTTTCTTTCAATATATTATTTAATGGCACCCTGTCATGGAAAACTATCTTTTTCTTTCCTCCCCCCCTACCTTCTTTAAGCAAAGTCAAATAAACCTGGAGATTTTAATAACCAGAAGAAGAATTTAGTCAATTAGTGGAGCCAATCCCACAATTTATGTCAGGAAAATGTTGCTCATTAAAGAGACATTTTATTCCTTCTTAATTTATCTGGTTATAGTTTCTCAAGTAATTAATAGCCCCACACTATTTTGAAGGTCTTATAACTCCTTCTTAATTAATTACCCTCTTTACATGTAATTATCTACATTATTTTGGAGCTTTTCTTCCACGTTGGAAAATGTTACGGGATCTAGGACATAAATGGTCTATGAGTAACCTTAATTAATCTTCACATCTACTTGAGCAATAGCTGGTTGTCATGTGAAAATTTCTGATTTTCTCTATCCAATCAAATTCTGTGTGTTTGTGACTAGTCTCATTCAAAATGTAAATTTCAAGTGCATTTTAAGCCATGTGAATTATATGTTTATTGGTCTATATCTCAGCTCTAGCATGGCGTAAGAGAGCAAAACACTTTACAAAAGCTACATAATTAACTAAATGCTTGCAACCAATTTGTTATTATGGAGTTCATGTGTTCCAGGTCTAGACTTTATAGGACTGTTACATTTCTATAAACATAGTGGTCATATAAACATGAGGATGCACAATTATCAAAATTTGATTATCTTATTACCTCATAATTTTACCTAATCATAAATTATAATATTTAATAATTATTAATACATTTAGTTATTAAATAAAGTCATACTCTTTAAAGCAATCTGAGGAAGAAAATAGTTTGCTTTCTGTATTAGAAAAAGCAAGAGAGACAGAGAGAGAGAGAGAATAAAATATAGCTACATCTCTTTCTTTTCATTACTTAACATTATAACACAAGCATTGAACTGAGATCCAGAAAGGAGTTACTTTTCTTTCAGACTTTATCTGTGTATGTGATGTGTCTGAGCACACATGGACCTATAAAGCTAGTCTTTCTCTGTGGAGAAATATGTTTATTTATTCCAGCATTTCTGATAGTATTTTATAAGTGTTTGTCAGGTATTAAATATAAGTGGCCTGCCAAAATTTCTGTAACTCATTTGACTTCTTTTAACAAATTAGTATGGGCCTTTTTGAGGAGAAAAGAGTATACATAAGAATGATAACTGGATCAACACTCATAGGGAAAGAGAGAGAGAGAATAAGTAACTGTGTACAAATCATTTTCATTGAAACTGGGTATAATATTTTTTGTACAATAGAATGTAAAAGTTATCATAGTGATGTAATTGCATATTTCATCTATAAATGTTTTTGAATGAATGATGCAATTAAAATATTTGTGGGCAAAAGACCCAGAATTGCCAACACAACATTGAAGTAGAAGAACAAAATTGAAGGACTAGCACTACACAACTTCAAGGCCTATAATAAAGCTACGGTAATTAAGACAGTGTGGTATTAGTGAGAGAATAAACAAATAGATCAGTGAAACAGAAAAGAACCAGAATTTAGACTGAAAAAATGTAGTCAACTGATCTTTGACAAAGAAGCAAAGGCAATGCAATGGAGCAAAGATAGTCTTTTCAACAAATGGTGCTGAAGCAATTAGACAGCCACATGAATCTAGACACAAACCTTTGACCTTACACAAAAATTAACTCAAATTAGATCTAAATGAAAAACACAGTCTATAAAACTCCTACAAGATAACATGGGAGAAAGCCTAGATGACCTAGGTATGATGATGATCTTTTAGACATGATACCAAAGGCATAATACATGAAAAAAAGAATTAATAAGCTGGACTTCATTAAAATTTTTAAAAACTTATTCTCTGCAAAAGACGATTTCAAGAGATGAGAGAACAAGCCACAGAATTGGGAAAAAACATTTGAAAAAGACACATCTGATAAAGGTCTGTTCCAAATATACAAGAAACTCTTAAAACTCAACAATAAGAAAAGAAAAAAAACTGATTAAAAAATGGGTCAAAGAACTTAACTGACACTGCTATAGACTGAATATTTGAGTTCCTCTCAAATTCATATGTTGAAACCTACTCACCAGTGTAATGATATTTGGAGGTGGGGATTTTAGGAGGTAATTAGTTCGTGAGATTGGAGACTCATGGGATTGTGCCCTTATATAAAAGAGTTCTGAGAGAATTCTGTCCCGCATTCTACCATGTCAAGACAGAGCAGGAAGATATTTCTATGAACCAGCAAAAGGACTGTCACCAGACACCAAATCTTCTGGTGCTTTGATCTTGGACTTCCCTGCATCCAGAGTTGTGAGAAATAAATATTTGTTTTTTAAGCAACCCAGGTACTGTTCCTGTTACAGGTTAAACAGCCCATACTTCCACTCCATCTCAAGTGAATGTCTTATGGTGAGACACATTTGGAATCATTTCTAAAATCCAGCAGATGTTTAGAGTCTCATTTTTCTCTTGGGACAAAACCCCTGTGTAGCAGAATACATTCTTCAGCACCACTTTTGTATTTACATCCGTGATTTCTCAGTTAGCTTAGTTTTCTAAAAGGAAACCTTTTTCCTTCATCTTAGTCTTACAAAAGGGTACAACTAATCAGTATTTAATAAAAGATGTAACAAGAGAGTTGCGGTCATTAATTTTGAACTAAAGTTGGATATACTATAAATTACTAGAGTTTGATATACTATAAATTTTCTAGTGAAAGTAATATCAAAATTACCACAATTTTATGATTATAGTTCTCCTGAGTCTGTATAACATAGTAAATTAATCATGTTTGGGTTTAGCAGTTGTTAAACATTTTTTTATATTTGAATTTAAACATAATTATGTAAACACTTTTATCATGACATCAAGCCCATAAAGGCTACATAACAATATAGAAAAAATATATACTAATAATGGAAACACAGAACACATACTCTGTAAATTTTATATTATACCTATTGAAAATAGATAAGATTATGAATAAGTACTTTAGAACTTTAGAACGTTAAAACTTCTACATAAACATAAGAGAAGCTATACATGATCTAGAATTTGGTGATGATTTTTAGACACAACAGAGCATAGTCGATGGTAGAAACAATTGGTAAATTGTACCTTATTAATGTCATTTTTGTATTTTCACTTCCAGTTCATGAATAAAAACTTTTCTTTAATTATTTATATATCCTCTTATTTTCCTCAGCATTAATTTTTAGTAATTAGATGAACATTAGGTGAAAACTAAAGAAATGTCAACAAAGCATGGCCTTTATACATATTGATATTGGTTCATTAACTGTGGCAAATGTACTATTATAATGTAAGATATTAATAGGGGGACTGGATGTTGGGTACGTTGGAACTCTATATTATCTTTGTCATTTTTCTGTGTATCTAAAACTATTTTAAACTTAAAAGTTTACAGAAATATGGAATGTGTCATTAGAATAATTGGATTGAAGTAATATTTTCCATAAGTTTTAAAGCTATTATTATCATACTTGCATAATTCAGAATGATTTTAATATTATAGTTTCAAAAATAGTTATAAATTACATTATTATTAATTCTTGTTCTTAAAACAGTGAATTTGTATATTAAGAAATATTTTATAGCACTAATCTACTATATGTTGATATTAAATGCCAACTAAATCTTACCTCATTAGACTGAAGTAGTAAAAAACCCTAATAAAAATTTACAAATGTACTGGGAATAATTTACAAACCAGGAGAATTTGGATCAATAACATCTAAACATTGTCTAAAAGAAACACACTTATTATCCTGTTAATATGAAAAGCTAAATGACTATTAAGCTGTTTTTTTCTATTTTGTTTTTAAGTATAACTTCAATTCTTATATTATGAATTATCATTTACAAGTCACCTAAGATAATATATTTGCTAAATTCAATAAAAATATACAAAGCTATTTTGGGAGGGTGTATAGTTTCCTGTGGCTGTAGTAACAAATTGCCACAAAGCTGGTAGCTTAAAAAACAATAGAACTATTCTCTCACAGTTCTGAAGGCTGGAAGTTCAACAGTAGTTTCAAGAGCAGAAACCAAGACATCAATAGGACTATACTCTTTCTCTGAAAGTATAGCAGATAGTTTGTTTCTTGGCTCTTTTGGCTTTGGGTGGTTATAGGCATTTTTTTTTGTCTGATACCGTCACTCTGATCTGTGTATGTCTAATCTCCCTATGCTTCTCTCTTACAAGGACACTTGTGATTGGATTTAGGACCCATCTGGATTATCCAGGATGATTTCTCTATGTCAATATCCTTAATCACATCTGTAAAGACCCTTTTTCTTTATAAAGTAAAATTTAAGGTTGCAGGAATAGGACCTGATATCTTTGGGTGGTCATTATTCACCCTTTACAGAGGATGAAGAAGACTATTTTCATTCTGCATAATTATATAACAAAATGAAGATGAACTAGTGGTCCTATCAAGTGTTAAACAGTGAAAATTAAGGTTTGTGTGATTTCTCAGGGGTTATTTAGAAAAAACTAGCAATGCAATTTGAATTTTAACCTTACTTGCTTATAACAAATATATGTTTGCATTATGTTTCAATGAAAGACTTTCAGAATATCATATGGATAGTCAAATAAAGACTATCCATATAGTCAAATAAAGACTACTGATATAAAATCATTCTCATTTGACTTTATGTGTTTCTGTGTTTTTGTGTAACATTGTTTGTTAGTATGACTTGTTGAACCCTGGATAAATTTAAGGGCACTGGGAAAATAAGAAAGCTTAGAAAGAAGAACTTTCAAATCCAATTCAGTTTAGCTTTTTTGGGCATCCACTTTAAGGAGCCATATCTCTGGGTTATCTAGTAACTCAATAAAAACATCTAAGGATCTGCATGATAAGTCCATCTCTGTCTTTATGGTTCTAGGAAGTCCACAATCAGGGCTAGTGAGAAAGTATGTGAATGTGTAGTTTTGGTGAGGAATGGAGAAGGTGAAATGGAGGGATAGGAGGCTCTGCTCTTACAGGTAAAAAGGATTTATTTATGTCAGATACATAATTAAATCATAGACTTGCTGATTAGCAGCACAAAAAGAGACCTTAGTGTTCTTCTAATCAATCTCCTTTATTTTATCAATAAGGAAATGACTCCAGCAATGTGAATACTTACCTAATATCACCTAAATAAGTAGTAATAGGGGAAAAATTAAAACCTAGTTTTAAGCTATTTTTATTCTGACAGAAATAAGAAATGATTCAGAGAGATTGTATCATTTGCTTTAGATGTTACAACTAGTAAGCTACAAAGCCAGAACAATCCAGATTTTCTGTACAAACACTACCGAGGCATGATGAGAAAACTTTCTATATCTTTCCCGGGTTCTGCTACCCTTAGATATATTTAGTGATACTTTTTTTTTTTTTTATAAGTGACTCATTGTATTCTATTTGTTTAATTATTAATTTTCTTTTCAAGACTTGACTTTTTTGTTTTATTCATTTCCTCAGCATTTGGGTGATATTTAGATTCTTTCTCTCTTCATTTACACGTTATACACATATGTGAATATCGTAGAAGAGAATTAAATTTAACATTTAGTTTTCATGATAACTTTCTTAGTCTCAGAATGGCTACTGTCTGCCAAATTCAACTTTCCCATAGGCAATCTAAAAGAAGGAAATTCAAATGAATCTTGAAATATACACACGTATGCACATATTCACACACATATATATATTAACAGTGTAATGAATATATATGCATATATATGTATATGTTTGCATACATGTACTTTTAGGTACATTAACAATTATTAAGATCCTCAAAGAATAATCATTGAGAACTTATGATGCTTATGAGGCATTAATGTTAAAAAAAATGGAGAAAAGAAAAAAGCATGAATTAAATGACTATTTGGGCTGGTTTACATATATATATTGTACTAGTTTTCTTTTGCTACCATAAAAGATTACCACAAATATAATGGCTTAAAATAAAACACATTTATTATCTTATATTTCTATTGACCAGAAACTTGACAAGAGTCTCCTTGATCTAAAATCAAGATGTAAGCAGGATTATGCTCCTTTCTGGATACTCTAGAGGAGAATCCATTTCCTTTCCTCTTTCAGCTTCTAGAAGCTACCCACATTTCTTGACTGCTGTGTCACTTCCATCTTCAAAGCTAGCAATGACCAGATGTCTTTCACATATCACATCCCTCTGATGCTGACTCTTTTGCTTCTAGTTTTACTTTTAAGGACTCTGTGATTCCATTGGGCCAAACTTATCTAAAATAATCTTCCCATTTTAGGATCAGTTGATTAGCAACTTAATCCTCCTTTGTCATGTAACCTAACATATTCATAGGTTCAATGCATTTTTTCATGGATATTGTTGGGCCATTAGTTCTCTTAGCACACCTATTTCAATTTCCTGGAAATTCCTCCAACTAACAATAATTGTCATTTATAATGATGCATGAAAACATCAATAAAATGTTGGTAATGTATTGTGCCAATGATTACTTCCAAAATGCTACAGCAGCTTTTATAGGCTGACAATATATATCTCTCATAGTTTACATGAGACAACTCATTCTCTTATAATGATGAATTTAAAAAGTGTTAACTTAAATTTTTGGATAAAAATAGGTTCTCTCCAATATATCACAAATATTCAAGGACATATTTATAAATTTATATCATCAAATATTTTATCCACTATAATTAAAAAATGATTTAGATTTAATGTTTTACTAATTTCACATATTGATTGTTTTTTTAGATAAGGAGTAAGACTACTAAAAAGGTGTATATCTTGATCCATAAATACATTCACCAATACTTCATGCTTCATGATCATATTTGATAAGCACAATTCATAATTTACTCTTTCTTATTATTGATCGTCAAACTACCCTTTCTACTTTAACTTATGGTTTCTTGTTATTATGAATACCACTTAAATACTTGATCTTATTTCAAGATTATTTGTATTAAGTCTAAAATGATTTGATTTCTTGAAGTATATATATTTTATTTGTCTCATTAAATCTTGACATTCAAATATGCACGTTATAAAAATCAACATTTAAAAAATAATTTTAATTTAAAAATAAGCTAATGCTTTTATTTTTAAATGTAACTACTGGGTAGCTTAACAGGTGAAATATTATCAAATTTTTTCTTTTATTAATGTATTGATATTAGTACAGTTCTTAAATTGATTTCTCAGAGCTTTAAATTGTTTTTGTTCCTGATTCTTGCCTATTACCTAATAAATATTTTAAATCTAAAATGAAATTTATTACAAGTAGTTGCATTGAGTTGTAAGATATTGTTTATCATAGAATATCTCATTGCAATATTCTTATAGACAAAATATGAATATTGATCTATTTCAGCATAGCATTGTTATTTTAATTCACACTTTGCTGATTCACACCTATTAAATCAGAGAGAGACCATTCGATGAATTACTTCTATTAATAGCATCCATTATATGATTCAGGCAAAAGAAATGATTAAAATATCTCCATAAACCACATAATTTGTATGTACAATTATTGCTAAGTGGAGCGTGTCAAAATTATTTTTCTTCCGTAAGCTAAGCAAAGCATGAAGTATCCTTAATCTTTAGAAGCTAATGTTAGCAAAGATTCATAAAGAATCTCACTTCTTTAATTCTCAGATTATAATCTTAAAAACATGGCTACTGCCAATTCAAACTTTTTTCATAATCAGAGTATTTGAAAACTCATTCTTAACTTTTTAAAAATCAAACATAATGATTAGAACTTTGATAAATGATGTATGAAGACTGTACCAGCTCATGAAGTACAATTTATCTTAAATTAAAATGCTTCCTTATTTGACAAGACAATACAATGTTCTATGTTATGCCATGAATTATATGAGTATACTTGTCAGTATAAATTTTCTGGCAATGGTAATAAAGAATTCTATCATTCATTATACTGCTGTAGAAAATCATCATTTCTTATTCATACTAACGCAGCATTTCCATTACTTCTTACAAAAGCCTTGGCAATGCTTCAAAAAGAGTGTTATTACAAAATATTCTATTACAGCATGGTAAATATATGCCTTTCTTTTCTATTATGTTCACAACTCTCCGAAGAGGACTTTACTTTGATTATGCTGATCTACTGTCAAGTGAGAAAAACCGACTTTCAGATTTTGCCTTACTGAAAGAATGAATGGCTTTTTTTCCTGGAAGTCCTCTCATATGCTAGATTGCATTGTTGTATTGCAGGCTTTGTTACTGATATCTCTTTGATTTTACTTTAGTACTTAAATGTTAAGCTTCTTTGGAAAGTCATTAACTACCTAGATGTACAGCAACATATTTAGAAGTCAAAGATAATAATTAACACATATTAAATATTTAAATAAAAATAAAAATCTGAAACTCATTTCTTTTTAATTACCAAAAAAAGTCATAAAAGTAACTTTATTTATTGAAAAGTTTATGTTCTCTGCTGCTAACAGTAGTAATGATGAGTACTGCTCAGCAAATGCCTAACTGTGCTCACAAAACATATGATATCTATGAATGTTGGAATAATATGATTTAAAGATTTTACTAAACTTCATTAAAAATCTGATTAATGAAAGCCAAGATCACAAAAAGCTCTTTGTCCATAGCATTCATTACTGATAACTGCTGTAAAGTACATTTATATTAATAGCATAAAGCCTTATGCTATTAATATTATATAATTTTTGTTTTATCACTGAATTTTTGTGAATTTATCAAAATACAGAAAACATAACAAAAAAGGCAATGGTTTTGTTTGTATGTTAGAGAGAGAGAAGGGTGACCAAATGTAAGCAAAGATTAAGAAAGTACTTGAGTATGTGTACTTTTTAAAAATCTTAAAATCCGTAACATATGATTTCTCAATTATATATTGATCATGTACTTCATAGCATGTACGGGGGATAAAATGAAAACTAAGATATTTAATAGGCTTTAGGAGCTACCATTTAGTTTTTCTCCTCTTGTAGTTTTCATTCTCAACTCAGCTTCTTTTATTTCCATGACTTCCTCTTTTTCACTCTGATTAAATTTTCCTTGATTTTCAAGATAATCTTTAGTAATTTGATTCCCCTTCCCCATCATTCAGTTTTTTAGATATCTATACATATCAGTTTTCCAAGATGGGAGACATGAGTAGCTCTTCTTGCAACTGTACACCAAATACTGTACCACACTTTCCAGTTTGACAGTCTTCAATCTTGAGTCATATCTATCAACTTTCTCCATTCTCCCTCTTAAATTATTAACTCCATATTTCTTTGAGAATTGCTTCATCCTCTTACTTCCTATTTTAAAAATAAAATTACACAATTTACTACATATACAGAAAAACAAGACCGACATGGTATCACCTCCCTGCATCCCTAGTCCCACAGAATGACACCAAATCCTATGGGCCAGACAATAGATGGCATGATGAGAAATGGGTCATTTTACCATTGAGTAGTCAGCTTTAGATTACAGCAAAACAGTTTCATATCCAAAATAAAGATAAGACTGAAAAGGAAGGGAGGCAGAATGGAAATATTCTTCATAGGACAGTACATCAAGACTTGGTTCAGACTGTGGTTAAGCCTATATCTGGCTTATGTGCAGATGTGCAAGGTTTCCAGAGCTCCATGATGGATCTATCTTCCTACGCTCACATAGCCGTTATTACTCTTTATTTTAAATTTTCAGTCTAAGGCTAGGCTTTCATTATTTCCTTCTATACCTAGTACTATTTCTCTAATGATTCCCATAACTAAAAATTCTGTCTGATTTTAAAACATTCTTCTTGTTGACCCTAGAGCTAGCTATATAGAGATCAAATCTAAGAATATAATTAATTTAATCAAAATCTATTTAATGGTTTTGCATTGCTTTTGGAATAAAGTAAAACATCCATAATTTTTTAAGGATTTCAGTATCACCCCAAACTACTTTTATAATCATTTCTAAACAAGTGTATCAATCTGATCGATTCACCATTTCCTGAGGATTCATTGCAACTTGGCACTTTTATTCATACCACTTTGCAAAACATTTTACATGTCGGTATTTTCTTCAGTAACAAATATCCACAACAAATGTTTCTTTCTTCACCATTTCTTCTTTGAATATTAGAAATAAACTTTACCATTTTCAACTTTCCAATGTCTAGTTATATCCTTTCTATGATATATCACTGCTAGCTTGTCTTATTGATATTTTCATATATATAACATGTGTCTCTACTATATAAAATATAGAAATCATGTTACTTTTTATTTCCTTCTTGTTGTTAGTACATAGATTAAACCCAATAAAAATATGCTTAGTAAATTCCAAGTGATTAACTATTAGTTCCAAATCCGGGCAATATTTGCCACCTTTGTTAGTTGAACTTCTTCAATATATGGTTTTATGATCAAGAGATCAAGTTCGCAAAATGAACAAGACAAACAAACAGAGACTCATGGTCATAGACAATAGACTAGTGGTTACTAGAAGGGGGTGGGGGGAGATAGATTTGGTAAAAGGGATCAAATATGTGGTGACAGAAAGAAATCTAACTATGGAGGATGAATACACAGTGTAAACATATGTATGCCTTTTTGTTAAAGTACACAACTGAATCTTATTGGATTTTGTTAACCTATGTCACCATAACAAATTAATTAATTAATTAATTAATTAATTTTAAAAAGAGAGTGGTCAAGTTCATGTTAGGTCACTAACTTATACAGAATTGTTATATATTATTTCATTAACTGTGTTATAACCAACTTTTCTTCATAATTGCTAATTTATCCATAATTTATACCTTTTTTTTTTTTAATTCAAAGTTGATAAGAGAAGATGTACTGCTTTATTGCTTATCTGGATTCCTAAACTATTATGGTTTGAAACTGGAATATTGATGGACTGAGGACATATATGCAACTAGTGTTTTATTGACTCTTCCTTTACCTCTAATGAGGAATTTGAACCCAGATTTAGATTCCCCAGAGCCAAAAGCATTTATTGCAAGAAGGAATGCCAATATCCTTCATCTTAGGAAGTTGACATAAAAGAACAAGGAAATAGGAAATAAATAGATGGAGAATAAAGAATAGATAGAGAATAGGTCACATTATGGATCAGTTACCCCTCTGGTCAATTAAGTGATCTGTTATGCTGAGGAACCTCTCAGGAGACATGTAGAATGCACTTCAGAAAGGTTCCTCTGAAAGATAAGAGGCTGGGACATTTATTCACAGACTCACATCCTTCAAAGTTTAGAGGGTGTTATGACAGACTGAGCAAGCTCTCAGGAATTCCAAGGCGCAGGGCATAAAACTGAGAGTTGCTACAATTTTACTGAGAAGTGTATCTGCAATCACAGGAATTTATGGGAAACGTTAGCTAATCTCAAGGGTGACACAAGATCTGTGGGGTTACCAATAGTCTTGACAACAAGAATTAAAGGACTTCTAGGTAGTTTGGGGAGTTCCTAAAGAATGTTTTACATGTGTTTCCAAGATGCATCAATTACCTGGCAATATCCAATTGTTTAAAACATTTACTTGAGCCTTATAGTATATTACTACTCCAATTAATAGGCATTGCTTGATTCATGAAGCACTGAGTCATTTCAGCTACACTCTGTGGTTAAAATTTCGTTTGTTATGTACTTCTGTTTGTTGTTGAACTCAGAAACTATTGCCTGACATTGCTCATATTTCCACTAGGTGTCATATAATTTTCAAGTCACCATGGCCAACAGCACTAGTAATGGATTTGTTTTTGGTAGTGTCTATCAAAATATTGAAGTCACTTTGTGTCACTATAGAATTGGAAAAAACAAAAACAAAAACAAAGTCTTTTTTTTTTCTTTAATGTTGTCATTTACCCACATGGATACAGTAATATGGCTGCTTTTATCAAGTTACGAGTTAGTGCCAGGAGGGAAGGCATTTTTCTTATTGTTCACTGCTATATTTACAGCATGTAGAAAAGGGTCTGGTATATATTAGGCACACTTTTTGAATAAATTAATTAATATCTTACATAATGTTAGTGTAGTAACCCCTTCACATTTTGCTCATAGCCCTCTTTCTCTCCTTAGACTCAGATATTAATCCATGTTGACAGGGGTGAGAGGGAGAGGAGAACGGGGTATGCCAATACATAAATGTAAGTGATAACATATCAACATTTAAGCTGTAAAATTTGCCACCCCCAAAATTAAAATGAAGAAAGTAGACCTTTCTTTTTATGAAATGAAGTCTCTTTCTGGAAATTCCACCCTCGAGCAAGTAAATTAATCACAAGTAGTCTGTCAACTAATTGGCCAGATGCGTCACATGTGTCTGAATTCCAGTGGTGGTGACTAGTGGGTGGAAGCCACATCTGCTGCTTCTCAACCACATTTAATATTTATTTATTGCTATACTTTGTGTCTCTGCTGCTTTTATATTTAAACGAAGAAAGAAAGAAAACTGTCTTTGTGGAGGAAAAGTTCAAACTATTCCATAAATTATCTTACTATAAATGGAAACATGCATTATGTGAGCTTTAGGGATCATTGTAACCTCTAAAATTTTCTACATGAGGAAACATAGCCCCAAAAAGGATTTATTTCTCCAGGGGTACATCACTGAGAAATAATATGATTCAGTTTCTAAATTCCAACTTATTGCATTTATACTTTTTACTATTTCCCCTTAAATTCTTGAAACTTGTCTACAGCCATGCCACCCTAAACAAGCCCGATTCCATTTGATCTCAGAAGCTAAGCAGGGTTGGGCCTGGTTAGTACTTGGATGGGAGACCACCTAGGAAGACCAGGTGCTATAGGCATAAAAAATAAAAAATAAAGGATTGTAAACTGACAATGTCCTTGTAATCTGTGAGGTCACTCTGTGACCTCCCCTAAAAAAAAAAAAAAAAAAATCCTTGAAACTTTATAAAACATATAAGCAATAAAAAAGTCTTATTTAATAAGGAATAGCAATTGATAAATCTATACTATTGATAGATAACCTAAAAATTAACTTAAAGGAAAAGTTTAGGAGAATATGAATTCCATGTACTGAGAGAACAATAAAAAAAATACTACTTGCTACTTCAGAAGCTTAGTTTTTCTCTCAAATATTTCTATCTCCATGGCTTTTGTTAAAGTTGACTTTAAAAATTATGGAAATGGAAAACAGATTAGTAGTTGCCAGGGATTAGAGACTTGGTGGAGAGGAGGTAGATCTAGGTGTGTCTATAAAAAGACAATAGAAGAAATGGTGGTGAGGGAACTGCTCTATATCTTGATTGTAATGTAAAACTATGGTAATGTACTGTAATCTTGCAAGATGTTGCCATTATTGAAAACTGAGAAAGGATTCATGAAATCTCTCTTATTTTTTTATAACTTCATGTTGATCTACAATTATCTCAAAATAAAATTTAAAACTTAAAAGTGTAAATAATTAAACTCAGTAGCAATTTAGTTTTGTCAGTTTGAGAACATGTTGTAATAGAAATAGCTAAAAATAGTATCCAGAGTATTAAAATTACTATGTGTACAAAATGTTTGAGGAAAATATTGAATTTATGAAGGTCAAGAGAGTTTATAGTGAAATATACTTTATTTGTTGGAGTAGTATAATATATTATCATAGGAAGCCTGATATTCTTAGGAGTAGTTTGGGGTTTTCTGTTTTTATTTTTCATTTACCTATAATATTAATGTAAATCTTGTAATTCTCATGCTAATCTTTCTGTATCATTTTTTGGGTCAGTGTATATTTCAGTTGCTTTAGTGTGCGTATATGTAGCTATGCATATCTTTTTTGTTCTGTTCTAAACCCAGGGCAAGAAAAATGAAGAAATTATGCTAATATTTCTATGATATATCTATGTTGTTATTTAATTCTTAGTACTAAAAGGTTACTCCTCGCATATTTGTACCATGATTTTACCATTAAAACATCCTTCAGGTCTGAATGACTCCTTCTGTAAAATGTGGGTTTGGGTAGGGATGGATGATCTCTATCACCCCTTCTTAATCTACATGCTATTACTCTCTAAATTAGATTCTTATATAAGTTCTCAAATACATTAGGCTTCTGGAATAGAGTGGAAGCTGCCAAAGTCCACCAAAGAGATAAGTGTCACACATATGTATGTGATAAGAAATAATCCTGGATGAGATTTAGTTGGAAAGACTGGGAGTCACATTTTTAAAACCTCTCCCATACCAAAATGTTGTAATTATCTGAATTGTAGATTATCTATGATAGATGGGCAGCAATTACTGTGCTTTACGACATGATATTTATACTTTCACAGGGAATTAGGAAGCACATCCCAGAATTTCATGATTAAGCCTTCTGTTTGTTTATTTATGTTTCTATTTATTTTCTATAACCAAATATAAAAGAAGTATTACTGTTTTACCATGTTTTGTTTTTAAGAATGAACATTTTTATCATTGTATGTGGAGGGAAAAAGAACCCTAGACAAAATCTTCATTCAGAATCTAAAAATAATTCTTTTCTGATGAAAAACAGAAGCACATGTTAAAGGAAAGAGATGCACCATAAAGTCTGAAAAAGAAGTTCCCATTCATATTCCTTAAGAGTAAAGTTCCTTTGCCTCCTAGTTCACTGAATATGATTTTGAAGATCTGCTCAGTCTCTGGCCACTTCAGATTGAGTCTTTTTCATATCAAGTACTTATCTCCTGAAATGATTACTTTTTCTCTTTTTCTTTCTTTTTTCCTTTTTTCAGTGTATCTCATGTTTAAAGTACTTTGAGCTTTTTAGAAAACTTCATATACTTTAATGACCCAAATTATATGCTTCCTGGTTCAACCACTTTAAGACTAACAAGACAGAATAAAGCTTCTTCCTCAGGTTTAGATATTGATTTTTTTTTCTGCCAAGAATGCTATTTATTCCCAGATATGCCACCCTTAGAATAACTTCCTCCCTAGACAATGATAATCTACAAGGCATAGAGATCAATATCAATTATCTCAATTCAGAAGTGAATAATAAATCACTAAGCCTTAAAACATAAACAAAGTGGAGGAACCTGTCTAAGCCTTTAAAAAGGTAATACAAATATTGAAGGAAGTGTGACTGGAAAATTTAAGGAAGTTCTTTTTTCTTTTTACTCAAAACAATTTTTTTTTCTTGATTAACTAATTATTCTTATGTATTTATGTGTTCAGTTCTGTGGATGATCACAAATGTTTAAAAAGGCAAGATAGCTACAATCATGGAAATGTCATAGTTTACCAGTTGGAAAGTGAACAGTGATATTTTTAAATGACTTAGAATGGCAAACATGGCAATATCATTAAGCATATTAAACAAAGGGATTGACTTCTTGTTTTATTTTGTCTATAAACAACCACATTATTATAGAAAGCCTGACTGTGTGAGGGTTAGCTTGTCCAAAGCATGAACAATTATCTTATTTTGTCCAAGTGTGTTTTATTTTAAAATGTTTCTTATTTTACTTTTAAAAATATTTCCAAGTTTCTGACCATCATTTTATTGGTCTGATTAAAATGAAATTTGAAATAGTAAAACTTTGTAATAGAAAGGGCCAATAGCATGAAAAGTATTCTTGAATTAAAAAAAAAAAAATAAGTACTTGTATTTACTACACTAAAATAAGGCAAGCTACAAACCCAGCACAATTCAAGGTCTTTTCCAATTAAATTTAAGTTTTACTGGATGTCAAATATTCCAAACTTAATTTTTTTGGAAATGTAGCCCTATTTTACAAACTATTCATTTAGTTAAATATAAAAATATTAAACTCCTTTTTTCTTCTAAGACTATTAAAAGTAGTAATATAATTTGAGAAAGCATTCTGATATCATGAACTTTGAAACTTTGATAGTACCTACTTATAAGAACCAATTAATTACAAAAGACAAGAGGCAACATCTTCCAGATGTGAAACTGTAGGTTGTCTAACCATATTCACAGCCAAAAATTAATATTATCTAGAACTCATACTGATGTAATTACATTGAACTTACTACTCCAAGTATGATATAGAGGATTTGCTTAGTTTCATAAATAGAACAAGTAGGTAATCCTTGTTCATTATCATGGAATTTCGTTTCTTAAAAAAAATTTTTTTAATAATAGGAAATTTACTGAGTAAAAAATTTTGAACATTGTATTTCTTTCAGCAAACGTAACATTTAATATAGATTCCTAGTCTGAGGGGTCACTTTTAGAATTCTTCAGTTTGATCAGATTTCTACCACCTGACAAAGTACCACGGTCCCTGATTAAATTTAGCATGTCTGCTATAAACAACATCAGTGTCAACAGGAGACGTTGCTGATGATGAATTACTGATTTGTTTGTTTTTCCTCATGTACCTGCTACCATCTTTCTTCCTTCTAACATAACCCCCTGGAAAAATGTGTTGTTATGACCAGGAATTGCTGTGGCACCCCTATATTCTCATTCTCACTACCTTGATCGAACCATGAATATAACTTTACTTTGCAACAGCTACCTAACTAGCCAACTAACCAGGTGTTCCTGTCTTATATTAAGGTTAGTCGATGTTGAAGTAAGAACACTCATCCAGTAGTTAATGGAATGACAAATATAGTAAAGTTGTACTTAAGTGCTTTCTGCACTAATAATCTTTTTCCAGACCCATTGTTGAATTTATAATCTTTTGAGGCTGTTATGAGAAAGAACTTATGTACTCAAACAATCTAAAATAGCAAATATTTGCCCTGAAAATGTTTTTTAAAAAGTCTGTTGTGCTTACTTCTTATGTATTTTGCTAATATGGCCCTGGCTATAGGTTTGAGGGTGGATGCATTCCATAAACCGCACACTCTCATTCATCCTCATTGACTTTTCACAGGTGCTCTCTCTCACACCTGGGCATCTTCCCGGAATTCAAGAACAGTCAGGGAGAATGACTACCAAATGAGGACTTGAAAATGAAATTGGCTTTAAACTATTACCTGTCTTCTTTTATGTCTAATATCTTCTTTCATGTCCTAATGTTGTCATTGCCATAGAGGAAAAAGCAAAGTACCTGTGTGCATGCCTGAAATATGACTTCAAGGTAAAGAACTAAAAATTAAATAGATCAGTGAAAGGAAAGACCTTGGACAAGGTCACTTAGATTTGATTAAATATATTAAATTGTTTAATATTATTTTGTGGAATTTAACTTATTAAATGCATTCTTTTGATCATCACACTCAAAAAGTAAAAAATATGCCATGGATACTTTTAACAAAATAATATTAAATCAGAAGGCAGAAAAAATTTCAGGTCTAATAGGTCACTAGTAAACATTTTCTCTCTTGTTGTAAATAATACATTTTCTTTAAGTTCCTACCTACATGCAAGACATTTGATTGCTCTTTAATTATCATACAAAGGGGCAAAATTATCTCTATCATATTAGAAAACTAGAAACAACTTCTCCCTATCTCCCACTCTTACAATTCAACTCTCATTCATGAATATTTCTTGATTCCTGTCTCTCCCCTTCCTTTTCATTGCTCAGTTACTGGCTTAGTTCCCACTCTAATTATTTATCACTTGAATAACTAGTATACCTTTCTAATAAATAACCATATCTCTATTTTTGCTTCCTTATTTTCAATTCATCCAGCATGCCACTGTCAGCATGGTCTTTCACATTATGTGAATGCTATTCAGCTTTAAAATCTCAGTGGCTTACTATAGCTTCAAAATAAAAACCTATTGAGTAACTGGGAAGATTTTTTGTGGTTTGATTTGTATCTATATTAATCAGTCATGTTTCTGTCAATCCTTGCCTTTTCAATTAATGACTCAATAATATTAAACATTCAAAAATTGCCTGATAATGTGAGTTAGCATTTGGTTCCTTCTCCTTGGTATTACCCCTAGTACATAGAACAATTTATCCCTTTTCTTATCCTAGAGAATTTCTATTCATTCCTTATGTCTCAATTTTGTCAAGAAATGATTCTATCATTCCAATTTTTAAGTACTTCTCTTATTAGCCCTGAATAAACTTTTTTTTTTCTGTCATTTATTCATACTGAAATAGCATTGTGTTTACTGTTATTTGAAGGTACCACTGTGTCTTAGGGTTTGGCATAATGTTTAGCATATAAATAGGCATTCATCAGAATTACAATCTACTAGAAAATAAACTTCTTCAAGGTAGGCACCATACATGTGTCATTCTTGTTGAATTTCTTGTATATAGTTCAGTGCCTGGCATAGAAGCTTCTCATTAACCTTTATTGAGCAAATTCATGAATGAACAAATGCATGAATTAGCAAACTTTATTCCATTTCTTTAATATTTTTCTGGATCCCTGTGTTACGAATATCTCAGACCAAACAGTTTTCACAATTTATTTTAAATTTTAATACAATCAAGCATAGGATATTTAATTTAACTGTTCTATAGTTTTAAATATCAGATCTTTGTATATAGAAAATCATATTAATTATAACAACAGAAAAGCATGTATAAAAATTATAAAAATTATTATATAAGAGCTTTTTCTCCCATAATCATTACACACTAACCCCTTTTGTATGCGTTGTTGTGCTCAGGCTGGTGCACACACATACATAAACAGACATGAGGTAGCTACTGAATTTCCATTTTTTTCCTACTTGTCTCTGTTCACATGTATTTGAAATAATAAATAAAAAAATCACTAAATGTCATGATAGAGAAATCAAACCCTCTAGAATTGTATTATCCATAGACCATTAAAGAGTTCATTAAACATTAATTATTAATTTGAGGCTTATTTATACAATTTAATATCAAAATACAGTTTACTTAATACTACATCATTCGATGCCTCTACCTCTTAGTTAGTTATTATTGAGTTTATAAATACAAGGTAATTAAAATATTAAACAGAGCAAAAATCATGTAGGAAAATATCTAATCATGACAAAAATAACAATTAAGTATTCTAAAGACAAAGTGATTTGAGTTATCCATAAATCAGCAAAAAGTTAAGTAGTTGAGAAAATCTGTAGTAGCAATAGGCTATTGGTCAACTCTATTTATCATCTTCCTAGGTATTATCTGTAAGCAAGCGTAACATGAGGCAGACCAGAATGGGACAATTGTTTTCACTGTCTTATCTACATTCTTCCTTCTCTTTAGAGAGCTCCCATTCTTTGACTCTCTCTATATATGAATTTAAGTATAGTTCTTATCCCAGAGATGGCTGTGAGAACTGGACTTAAAGCAATCAGTAATTGTTCATAGATAAGAATGTGAACTTATTTGGTCCAATAAGAAAGAGTGAATCTCAGGACATGAGTGGGATATATCCTAGAAGAATTTATTATTCTACTGTCTTAATGTTATAAGCATGAGAGCCTGAAGCTAAGGCTAGATGAACTGGAATAGGATTGGGGTAGACAATACAAAGCAGAATGCTGCCTATATAGAGAAAGCAGAGCTAAGAGGTAGAGATGGGGAAATTTGAGATCTGAAGCCAGAATTACCCAAGAATTATAATTTGTTAGCCAATAGTTACTTTTTTTTTGGCTGAAGCCAGTTCAAGTTGGGTTTTATTTCACCAGCCACTACAAATATCTTGCCCTTTATAACACCCAAGGAATAAAACTCTTGGCTTAGCCAAATTTCCATAAGGGGTTTTATTTGTTATATCTTATTATATCTAGTGTTTAAGCATATGCCTTTCTATCTAGAATTATTCTTTAACTCAGGATTTACAAAAGTGCTCTTGCAGTTATTTTGTCTATCTCATCTTTCCTATTGTAAATCACTATATCCATTTCATAGATGAGAACATTGAGGTTAAGTAATTTATTTATCACCATGCAGCTGTTCAGTGATGGAACTAAGATTCTAAATCAGACTATGTGAGCCCAGAGCATATGTCCTCTTAATTGCAACAAAATATTTATAATACAAGTTTACATATAAGTTGAAATAAGTAAGTAGAATAGACCACTGGTGGGTATAGCAGAAATATAAGGAAGAGAGACTTGACTGTCCATTGAAGCTATTGCTAGGTCTCATCTCCATTCTGGAAGCACTGAAAAGATAGGCCAATTTTAGATTGGATCTGAAGGTTTAAGCTTGCTTTTAGAGAAATAAGTAGACTGGTTAGGAAAACAAGTTTTGAAACTATTTTCTTTATATATCTTAGAACAAAACAGAGTCTAATGTCAAATTCAACCCTCCTGGCTAAAATCCAGACCTCATTATTCTTAAACCAGCCCAAAACATCCTGTCCTCCCTGGGCAGATGAGTATTTACAGACTCCCTATCACTCCAATCTTTAGAGATGCAGCCAGTCTTGGTTTTAGAGGGCCACAGCCAAGTGTGGATGTGAAATGTTGGTTTTTTTCGCCGAATAGTGTCTGCCAAAGATGGTTCTGTAAAAAAAAAAAAAAGTCTCCTTGGAGAAGAATGTCTAAGGAATATGGGAAATACTGCATAGAATAATCTTTGTTTTGGAATGTATAATGTACATTAATAAATTAAAAGCTATGAGATATACTTCAACAATATTCATTTAACACAATTTTTTTCCTAAATGAATTTGACAATATTTTTCCTCTGCAACATTGATTAGCATTTTATGCTGAGAAACACTGACATAAACATCGATATGAAATTATAAATTATGTTATAACACTTGTCATTTTTGGATTCTTATTTCCTAATATAATCACAAAGTCACTCATATTAGCAAAAGAACAAAAGTACAAATATGAAATTTACAACTTTTTAACATTCTTATTGTTTAGGACTGTGAAGGGCTTTTGATTGCATTTGACAAAATTTTCATGTCTTATCATTAAAACTCTGATTAGTGCTTACCTATATCAAGTAGATGTATAAAAGAATCTATATTTATTTTGAAGGTCATATAGTTGTCCTTTCAAATGCCTAGTACAGAAATATACACAATTGTTTATCATGATATGTATGTCATCTTTCTCATGAAATAGCCTCAATTCAGAGTTCCAAGTTTTCTAAGCAGCAAGAACACTAAAAACATATAATTAGACCAGTGTGAAAAGCTAAGCTCAATTATACCCCTCAGTGTGAGTCATATGCAGAGCTTCCCAGGTTTCATTTTCATGAGCTTCATTCTATTCAGCTACTGTATCTAAAGAAGTTTAAAACCTGAAAGATACTAAGAGTAGAACAGATCTGTGCTGAGGGAGCTCTCTGAGCACTGACACTTGAGAATATTTGGCCCTGATAAAAATGATAGTCAGATTTTTTAAAAGCCTTGAGCCTGCAAGTGATGGAAACCTGTTTACCTCTAATAGGAATAAAGGAGAGATAACAAAAATGGACTTTTCTATTTGAATTTGGTTCAACTTTGACTAATTAAATTATATATCCTGTGCTTTATCAGTCATTGTTTTACAAAAAACCTGAGAGATATTAAAGATGCTATGAGAATCCTATAATTATTGTATAGACAATATATAGATACATCCTTATTAACTTTTTGTAAACATAATTCTAAAAATGAAATATCTCACAATATGCTGTGATTAACATTATCATATCTCCCCATATTTATAGGGTCAGTTTTAATCCCTGAGGGTATACAAGGCCATACTGTCTCTATTAATAATATAAAACCTACATTTTCAGATGTTTAACACTGGAAGTAGTATTTCCAGGAATAAAGTAGCAGGAATGAGTGGCACTATCTCTATCACTCTGAATTTTATTTTCTCTTGAATTCTTTCATTTATTTTTCTCTGCCGTTAATAAGCAAACTGCCTAGACACACAACTCACCCTTTAACCAGTCCTGGTAGTACACAAAAACTGCTTTGTTTACTAAGAGTCACCTGACACATCTGAAGGACTTTATTAAAGACAATAAAGAAAAAAATAGAAATTAGGCACTACCTGTATATCTATAAAATAGGGAGACTTCAAAAATAGAGTTTGGAACTTACCATATCAAGCTTGCTTCCTATACACATAAGGGCAACCAAAATTTAATTTACTCTTCAGAGTAAATATTTCTATGTTAGGCCTGCTGCTATGACATGAACTGAGTTCTCTTGCTTGGATTCCATACCAACGTGAGGCTACCTTCACATGTATTCCTTCACAGGAATCATGTCTTAGATATTTTGATGCCTTCACAATTGTGGACAATCATATTATTCTCCTCAAGTATTTCTGTTCTCCCTGTGGAAGAATTACATTTCCCATCTTGTTGATGTCACATCTGGCCATGTGACAATGTGACTTATGGTGCCCCTCTACTCCATTGATATCAGTTTTATCCATGTGCCTTGATTAGACCAATGCAATATGAACAAAAGAGATATTTGCCACTTCTGAGCAGGGTATTTAAAAGTCACCAATTCCTTCCATCATTTTTGTTTCTTTCAACAATAATGCAGATAAGATTAATTCATAGCTCTTAGTCCCCTTAGCTGATCAATGATAAATATGTAACATGAGGGGGAAAACACAATCATGTGTTATTGAATTGCACTAAAATTTTGGAAATCATTTGTTACCACATCATTACTTATGTTAATCTGACCAATAATAATGATCAAGACCAAGAGAGGCAGTTTCTACTCTGGAGGATATCAGGTTGAACTTTTATAATGTATTTTATATTTTCACTTAAGAAGTTTCTGTGCTATTTCTTCTTCATAATATGGGGACAATGATAATGACTTTATTTTATGCTATATAAGATAGGTATAATGATAAATGAGAAAATACATTTAAAAATGCTCTTTACATTCTAATCCTGAATAAACATTTTAATAGTCATAGGAATAACTATAGGTCAAAAAATATGATTTTTTTAACATAACACATTGATCTCACAATTTAATCATTAAAGTTTTGTTTGTAGAAGGCGAAATATCCATTGAAGGAACTAACAGATCGTTTTGAGGAGTATTCACTTAGTAGCAGAACTGAAAAACCCACTGGCTTTCCTGAACATCTTAGGAATCATACTGCTTGCACTGGTCAGTCCATTCACAGTGAGTTGAGGCTTCCCACTGATACATTTGATTGCTCTCTGGTGGTTGGTGCTGATGCAAAGGAAAAATGATGTAGCTTTCCGCTTGTAGCCAAAGTGTGCCTGTGGTTATGGGCATGCCCAACTCTGACAGTGTTATTAATCTTCTGTACATGATAAGAGAGAGACAATGGCAGCAGTAAGGAGACAGTGGTTTCACTATAGAGATTGAACCTAAAGTCAGAAAACCTAAGACAAATATAATTCAAGGGGTTTTACTTCTACCATCAACTCCTATCACCAATATGAATCAAGCTTTCCTGGCATTCTAGCACCTTTCACTTCCAATCCCTCTGATGAATGAAAGGGTCTTCCTTCAAGTTTGCATGTTCCATGTCATGGATGGACTTCCACACTACTCTTTTTCCAGCCCCACTCAGTATACTAACTCCTCAAGACATACACACACACACACACACACACACACACACCTCTATCTTTGTAAGTTACTGTTTGTTTTCAGTTTGGAATTGCAAAGCAAATTGTTTTAAAGACATGTCTACTTGAGCAATAAATGTAAATAACTTCTGTTTTTTTATTTGTGGTAGACTTATTTAGATAATAGAGCAGAAATGACAAATGTTTGTCAGACATAAGATGCAATAGTTTATGCTTAAATCTTGCAGTTGTAATAAAAATATAAAGCATACATTTATGAAGCATCTTGTTTAGTACCCAGCATAATGTACTACATATTTCCAATAAATATTTTTTGTATTTGTTAATATTTATTTTATATATATATATCTCATCCAAAATTAAAGTTAAAAAAGTAATATTGGTAGCCATAGAATATTGCCATTTATGTCAATAATGGGTTAAATTTTTGAAGCTGAAGGAAAAATGAGACAAATGTAGTTTTTTATTTTATCAGCATGATAATAATATATCGCAGAGTTTAGAAAATTTTAGTATACTTTATTAATATTTGTAGATTGCCTCTCTTCAAATTTGTGTCATGTTTTTGATAAAGGCAAGGATGTCTTATAGTAACTCGGTCTTGACTATAATGCTTTGTTCAATGTTTATTGATTAAAATTTGTTGATTTATTTTAAATAAAACTAAAATATTGTTTTCATTAAAAATAATGTACTTTACAGAGAAAACCTAGTTTAAAGGATAAATTTTACCCCAAAATTATTCTAATATCTGTTGTACAAGAAAAAAGGCAATAGCAAACATCACATTATGATCTATTCTTTCAAAATTCATAAGTAGTTAACATAATTGAATTTTTAATTTAGAATTTATTATTTCATACATTATCTTATTATTTTACATTATCTTAATGTTTCTTTTCCTCAAATAACACTTATAAAAACACTTATGAGCCATAAATTGTTATTTAGACAGTTAAGGCTTATAAATTATATTAAATGCTTTTTTATATATGTTTATAAATGTTTTTGTAATTAAGACATAAATGTTTTTATAATTAAGATATAAAAATGAAAAAGTGCTATTTTCCTCAATGACCTACTTCAAGAAAAATCATGAAAATGTACTAGACAGAAATAGCTACTCAATCCAGACTTTATAGAACTTAAAATATACATGGTTTTCTCAGACCATTAAACAGAACTGGTATTTCATTAATTATGGAGAAGAGTCAAACAAAATACTGATTTAATTGTCCAATAATCTTTAATCAATTTCTCCTTTCAGGTGTATGTGTGTGTGTGTGCTCATTTAAGAGATATAGAAACAGATTTCTGAAGAAACTAATTCAGGATACTTTAACTTTTTATTTATGTTTATTTGTCTTAAGGGGGCAGCAAAGGCACACAAAGCATTGATAGTATTATATTCATCTGTGTCTGGAACTAAAATTAAATGCAAGCATTTTTGTGACAATAGAAGTTAAAGACAATGTGGTAATGTTTCTTATTTCAGATCTCTATGAAAACAAAGTCCAGTGTTTTAATAGGATAGCACCTATTTTGGGCATTTATTAAACATGCACAATTTACCCATTCATTGTACTATTTGTTATATTCGCCAGTAGTTTAGTTGAATAGATATAAGGTAGTCATTGCTACCATGAACTGTGACTGATAAGAATGTTTTCATAAGGTTAACTTATTTGCGATTTCTTTCCTTAGTCATTACTAAAGCCTAGGGGACATACTATGTTAAAAACAAGATGCAAATTTCATAAACGATTTCTTAAGAGCTACAAGGTTCTATACTGACATGTTGATTTCACAAATAACTTAAATATAACTCAGTTGATCTAATACAGTTTGATTTTTCAATAACTTTTAGATTCTGCTTAAAGTAAGGTCAAAGGTGAGTTTCCAGTAGTTGTGAAGTAATCTATGCCTTTTCTAAAACAAGAACTTTACTATTGGGAAATTATTGAATCCTCTTAAAATTACTGGATAGCTATTCATAGTAGTCTATAGCTCTAAAACATGCATTATGATAAGTGGCTCTTGTAAACCTTCCTGCTTAACAAATACAATACTTAGAAATGTATAAATGATATAAATGCCCTTGAGAATGTGTGTTTTTATAATATATATTTATATCTGTACACATAGGTATAATGAATAAAAACTTAAGTATTATACCAATATTTCAATCAGTTCGTATATTTATGTTTATATGTAGTTCAATCAAGCTTGGTGGTCTGACTTCTAAATCTTCAACAGATTAGAAGCAATGAATTAGTAATAGTAGGCAGGCACATGGATAAGACATGTACTATGTGTGGAATCAAAGAAACTATAAAAAAAAAAATCACAATAGAAACTTGAATACATTATTGCCCCAAAAGTATAAGAATAGGTTTAGAAAGCTAAACAATTATTGACTAAAAGTATAATGTGTTTACAATATTATACAGTAACTGAGTTTAAAGATGATGTCATCTTCTAGAAAAACTTAAATTATCTTGAAACTCCTGTTTGATAAAGCAGAAAATAAATATCCAGACATTATTTATAATAGTTCAAATTATAAATAAACCTCAAATTCTAGTAACAGAAAAAATAAAATGTTTAGCATTTCTATATATTAGTATATTATGTACTCATTAATTATGTCATTTGCAATAATAATTGGTTAAAATAAAAATTTATATTATATGTTGGGTAAAAAATGTAGAATATAAGAGAATGTATTTAATATGATATCTCTTTTGGTAAATATATTTTATATATAATAATTCACTAAAATAAAACATTTGATTTCGTTTGTTACAGAAATATCAGATCTGAGAATATACACAAATGCTTTAAAAGATATAACTTGAACTGCAGTTTCATAACATCATATTAATTTTTCAAAAAATAAATAGAACTTGAGTCATCGATACATTTTGACTTATCAAAAACATGTTACACATTCATTCTTTTATGCTCTCAACAAATATGTATTGAACACCCACTATGTGTTATATGCCTTTTTAGGTCATGTGGATATGCTACTGAGAAATACAACTCTCCAAGTGCTTATAATTATTGGTAAAGATAAATATGCAAACATATTATTGTAACAGAGTGGGGAAAGTATCTTGCAACAGGGACCACAAGGAGCTATAGAACCACATAGAAGAAGCAAGGAGAACCACATAGAAGACCATGGAAAGGTAGCTTCTCGGAGGAAGTAACAGTTGAGATGAGAAAGATTAATAGGAATTATGGATAAGCAGAACAAGGAAGAGGAAACACTTGCGAAGGCCCACAGAGGGAGGATATGGTGTGACTGGAGAACAGAAAAGAGTTCTGTATATCTAGATCAAAAAGGGTTAAGAGAGGAAGGGGTAAGAGAATCTGGACAAGAGGGCTTTAATAATACTTTTAGACTTTATCTATAAAGGCAAATTGAGGGCTATAAATCTTTAACAAGTCAAATAGTATGATAGATTTGAAATTCAGATTGACCATTTTGATTACTGGGTATAAAATAGGCGGAAGAGAAATATACGTGAAACAAGGATACTTGCTGCAGTGAAACAAGTATTACAGTCATTTAGGTCAAAGGTTATGGTATGGGTTTCTAGGCTAGGGTTATCACAGTGCAGGAATTTGAAAGTGAGAACCAACAGTAATCAAGGTTGAAACATTGAATCATCCTTGGATGAACTAACTACACTGAGTTTTATTTTCTGTAAAGCCAGGCTCTGTGATTCATTGACCCCACAAAGGTCCTCCCACCCTGTTAGATGCTAGCTGAACAGCCTGCTAGATTTCTTTTCTTTTCTTTTTAAAATCCAACACTGACTCTTTGTAATACTATAGAACAGAAGTTAAGCCAGGGATTCTTTTTTCTTGTTAATATTACCTACATAGGGTGATTCAATGAAGCCAGGTGACCCGATGCAGGCCTCTTTGGACTCCTTCACCTGCTAATAAGAGTGCTCCAGTCATCTCTGTTGAGAACATAAAGAGTGAACTTGCTCAAAAGATGTCACTGATCACTTGCACATGCTGTTGCCAAGTTCCCCTTCTTCAGCTGGAGCTGATGGATAGTCTTCCTCAACTGGCTTCCTCAACAGTTGGCAGCAACCCGAAATGAAGATTTTCTGGGGAAGGACACATATAGTATTCACAGTTGCTGAGTTTCAGTTTTAAGCTTTGTAAAATGTACTAACTGACCCCTGACTAACTGCTTCGTAGAATCATGGAGGGCTAAAGGGAACCATATATTTCAAAAATTGCAGCAGGTGCATTAAACCGACTTAGTGCATATTAGCAGTCTACATATATTTGATGCAATAGAAGATCATTTAATTGGAGTTGCTTCATTCTATCATTGCAGTGACATGAAATATTTTTCTAAGATATGTAATCTTTTTTAGCCAATACTGAGAATAGGTTCTTAAAATTAGAAGAAATGGCATCCTATTTTCCACCAAATAAAAGAAATAGGAATAATAGGAATAAAGAATCCTTGGTAAAGACACAATAAATTAATAGATAAATGGATCGATTTTAAAATTTGCTTTGAATTTAGCATCAACATAGTAAATAGTTTCTTATTTGTTTTTATTCAGCAATATATAAACATTATCTCTCACATTATACTGTATATAACTGGTGATGATTGGATAATAATAGTGTTACTTTACTTGTTAATCATCCAACAAAAAGAATGTGACTTAGTGATCAATGAATGGCATTAGAATTGCAACATATGGCAAATTGAATGTTTTTGTACTGTGGCATTTTGTTGTTTGGGAACATGTACCAAATTAATGGGAACAACAGGTAAATTTAACATCTTTACTGCTTTAATTGATCCTAAGTAGGTAATTATGTTATCTATAAAGTCAATTTGTCCTTTTTCCATTATGTATGATATGCAGTGTATACAAGGCATACACCAATCACAAGGCAACTGCAACATATACAGTTGGAGTCTGCTCCAAATGCAGCCCAAAACATGAAAGAGGAATAAACTGGAAATTACTCTGTAGCACATTTTTATATTTCACTGAGAGATTAACTTACTATTTCTGCTTTAGTTGTAATGGATAGAGTAAATATAACTAGAGAATTATCTAAAGAGTTTCTCTTTTGGCTTGTTTAAAGTCACCCAAACTGCCCTGAATCTTCGATATCTTAATGTCTATCTTGGTAAATCAAAGCTATTGCATAATTGACAGTTGTTGAGATTTGTGGATTCCCCTTTGGAAGGAGAGGTAGTCTCTTCAATTTTCTCATCATCAGCAGTTCTCAACTCCAGGAGCAGATTTGGATTATCTGTGGAGATAAAACAACTAATAATTTCCAGATTATCCTTAATGATTCTGATTTGATTGGTCTGGGAGTAGATCTGAGCAGAAATATTTTTACACTCTCTCCAGGGGATTCTGATACACAGTGATAAATAGAAACTCTAAATATGGGTCCTATGACAACAGAGAGATACAAAACTCCAGTTTATATGGTCTTGTATGACCATATTGACAGTAAAGAAACACATATTCAAATTGAGCAAGATGAACAGTTAGCAAAATACTGTTGAATAATATTATTTAATGTCTTATAAGTATAAAAGTTTGACAAATTTTTGATTTTGCTACTGAAAAAATAAAACAAAATGATAATATTTGGATTACTAAAGAGGCAACTAAGACGGTAGTGAATAAAAATTATCTTCATTCTAGTAGTTGGTATTTATATAATCAAACACCTAAGAAAAATGTTCTCTGCTTGGAATTGGCAAATAATATTGATATTATCTGAGTACTTTCTATGGTAGCCATATTTCACAGATTAACTTTTTTACTTCTCAGAGCAGCGATAAGAAACAGCAGAAGCTAAAACACAGAGAGGCTCAGTGACATACACAAGTCTGTGAAGCTGCTAAGTGTTAAGTCTAGTCAGCCCAATTTGACTCCAGAGGCTACATTTCTGACCCCTATGCCAGTTGCTGTATTGTATACTGAGCAATCTAGGTCAGTTTCACTATGGTCAATAAGCCAATACCTGGATCCAACATAAAGGAGACTGAACGGACTCTCTTCTGTCTTGCAAATCTGTCTCTTCTGTGTGCATCTTGCAGTGATCTTGCCTTCTATCTAACCCAGAGAACAGACAGCCTTCTTGGCTGCCTGCGCTTGCAGAAGCCTGTGGTGGTCCCTGGAAGGAAAGGAGAGGTATAATCAAAAGATAGCCATTAAAAACCCATAGCCTTTTGTTTCCAACCCTGTGGAAAATATAAAATATTCTTTGATATTTGTCTACTTAGATGATAATATATTTTCCTATGAGAATTCTTGATATTCCAAGAATTCAGAATTATGATAAAATTAATTCTCAGTTTACATAATTTTTATTGTTTTTTTTTTTAACTTTATTTTTATCTTTAGTTTCTATACGTGAGAAAAGAGAGATTTGATCTCTGAATTCCAGCCACTTAAAATTAAGAATAGAGGTTAAATTCACATACATGCAGGCCACAAATAAAATTAGGAATATGTAAAGTATTCATTATACTCTAGAGTTTATAGTAAAAGTCATAATTTAAATAGAAACATTAGTTATAGAAAAATAAAGCTGGTAGAAGCTTTCTTTCTATTTTGCATTTTTAAAAAAAGTCAATAAAGTGTGGACTTAGATACTGAGTGAAGATGAGTTTTGATGAGAACATCTAGTTTGTGTTAAAATCAGTTGAACTTAAGAGATGGATGGAAGATATTCTTTCCTTTGTGTCAAATAAAGCTGAGAGAGGAGAGACACAGACAGTTAAAAAAAGAAACAGAAACAAAGAGACAGACAGGGAGACAAGAGTGAAAGATAGATAAAGAGATAAATGAATGGAAGTCAGCTCATGAAACTTAATTCTGAAGGAATTGCTAAAGAAGACAATGCAGGAATAACTAGAAGAGGTAAACCAGGTAAGCCTGTAACTTCTAAAACTTGTAAAAGTTTTAGTTTGCTGACAGCTCAAACCTGTGCAGAAGGTTTGGAAAAAGACAAGAGAGTGCTTTGATTTAACTTTGAGATTCTTAGATGAAAGGTGTAATAACTTTGAATGGAAGAGTTTGTTTCTCAGGATATCAGATGGTGTTATAATCAAGAAAGGCTATTTAAAGCAGATGTATAGAGCAGTCCCTGCCCCCATCCATGGTTTTGATTTTCAAAGTTTCAGTTACTCACAGTCAACCATGGTTTGAAAACATTAAATAGAAAATTCTAGAAATAAACAACTTATAAGTTTTAAATTGCTCAGCTTTCCGAGTAGCATGATGAAATCTCACACTATCCCATTCTATTCCTCCTGGGATGTGAATGATCTCTTTGTCCAGTGTATTCACACTGTATATACTATTGCCCATTAGTCACTTAAGAGCCATCTTGATGATCAGATTGATTATCAGAAAGAGAGAGAGAGAGAGAGACCACATTCACACAACTTTTATTTCAGTATATTGTTATAATTATCCATTTTATTGTTGTTGTTGTTTATCTCTTATTGTGACATTTATAAATCAAACTATCGTAGGTATGTTCATATAGGAAAAAAACATAGTATATATGGGATTCAGTGTTATAAGCAGTTTCAGGCATCCATTAGGGGTCTTGGAGTATATCCCTGTGGATTAGGCGTGGGTGGGGAGGGGGAGACTATTGTATATTTTAGAGAGTATATCAGATTCAGTTCCTATGGATGCAGTAAATAAAAACAGGCTGAATTTATTCCTTTTCTTTCCATATTTTTAAGTAACCATGCTATTTTCCATTTACAGAACTTTTGTTTTTTATCTCTAAGCTCTTTACCACATAATATCAAAAGAGGATTATACATTTATAATGAAAAGTAAATTTCCTACGTGCTTATAAGATTGTGTCTTTTAAAAATATTTGTTAAATCAACCATTAAATATGTTTAGGAAAAAGTTAGGAAACAGTATATATTAAATTCGTATCATTTCCCCATAACATCATCTTGGGGATTTAATTCACAGATATTAAGTTGTATTCAAAAGCTGAAATAAAGTTAAATGATTAGTTAAAGCTGCTTTATCAAGAATATTAAAATCCTGTGATTAAAATCATGTTGTAAAATAATATCTGATGATATGCAACAATATTCATGATATGTATTTTATAAAAATAGCAAGTCAAAAACTTATACGATAATTTCCTTTAAAAAAGGAGTATACATTATTTGTATAAACGATGAGAGAGAGATCCCAAAAACTGTATTTCACAATGTTACTATTAGACATCTTTGGATGGCGAAGCTTAGAATTTATGAGAGATTTTTACTTCTTTTTATGTATCATTGATTTCTAAATCATATACAATAAACATTTATTATGACAAAAAGTTTAGTTTTTAAATTACATCAGCTGAATGATTAAATTCTCTTTAGGAAAGGAATTTGACACTACTAATAAACATAAGTAACTTTATAAAAGGTGTAGGTTTGTGCATTTATATCCTTTGAGGATTATTGCCACATTACTCAAACTTTATATATTGTAGATGACGACATTAAAAATCTATATATAATATGTTGTTAAAAGCAGAACTATTTTTTTAGTAGTCATACTTTAATCTCTTTACTGTGATTTTCTGCCAGTACGATGAAAACAGATCACTGTCTTTGGGTACATGCACAATAAAGCATTTTTTCAGACATTAGGGATGGATTTCAAGCTACCTCTGACCAGTAGTTAATCTTAAATGTGAGTTGCATTATTCTTAGCTCCAAAAATCCTTTGATCTTTTTTTTATGATGGGATGAGAAAGAAGCTACCAATGTTTCCATTCAAGAACTTTTAGGAAAAAGTATCTTGACTAATATTTCCCTTTTCATTTGTCTGCAAAAGTCTAAACCTAAAAGTATTTTGGTAAGTAGAAATCATCTACTTATCACAAAGTGAAATTTTCAAAAGAAATTATATATTTATTTCCTTTTATTAAGGAAAGTAAAAGTCATCAGTTAAGTAAAAATTTGGTTTATTGGAATGGAAGCTTTACAGTATTTGTAAATAAAGACTGCCTTAAGAAAAAACCAAAAAACAATATAAAAAACTTACAAAATGTGAGACTAGATTGATATTTTCTAGCAATGTATACAGAACATTAAAAAGCAAAAATAAAAACAAAACAAAAAAAACAGTGATTTTAGCCAACTTTGTCTGTGCAGCAAAAACCTAACTGAAGTTTTTAAAAATTTGTGCAAAATGTTTCCAATTTAGTCAAAACAGTCAGTCTAGCCCTGTAAGGACACAACCTAAATGTGCCTACTTTTAAAGATCAAAGAAATACTAAGACAGTTTGGAACTTTGATCTTTACATGACTATGGAGTTTCAAGTAGAACTACAGGGCCCTGTTTTTTCATCACCACTCTACTTTTCCCACCAACCTGTGTTATTCGTTGAACTGCAAGTGCAGGGATGTGTGGCTGGGAAGAGTATAGCAATTATGTGAGAAGCCCAGGGCAAGGACAGATCTGGGGGGAAACTCATGTTTTATTTGTTATATAAGTGATGTTACAACATAAAATGGATATTTTAAAGTGCTTGTGCTCAGTTGAAGAATGTTCAAAATACAGAATTTGATTTTTAAAGTATTTTTTTGGATGCATCGAATCATGAATATTGTAAGAGATCACTAATCAGAGTGTTGAGGATTTTAGCTGTTCTGCATTAATTATAAACATAGATATCTTAAATATTGATTATACAGTCCTTTTGAGCACATACTGTATGAGTGTGTGCAAGTCAGTTCTTTAAATAATTGTTATCCCACAGAATATAAAGAAAATAATAACTTCTTAAATCCTGTTTTGCCAGCACAATAGGGAATCTCTCTGATCAGATATTTTTTTAGGTACCTCTCAATGCTCTGAGACTAGCCATTATTCATAGCTTAGTAGATATTCTCACTTGGCTTCCAACAGTATATTATAGTATAGTACAGAATAGTACAGTATAAACTATAGGATATCCTTTTAGAATAATTTTGTAATCTACATGACCTCAACTCATACTCTCCTGTTAATAATAACCTATTCTATTTGTATTTGTTAGTGTTAAACTTTTCACATTCTAGTCATATCCATTTAGTATTTCTTTTTTGTCTTTTGTCAAGCTGAATTTCAGACTGAAAGAGAAAAAACTAATGAGAGAAAACTAAGATTTCTAAGGCAAGTAAATTTCTAAGCAAATTTTTAAGTTAGCATTTAACCACTTTAAATAAATATTGGATAAATGGCATCTTGTTTTTATGATGTAATCTTATAGAAGAGGCTGATAAATCACTCGTTCAAATTTAGTAAGTCTTAGACAAATGAGGAAGATAATTCAGGAGAAGAAAAAGTCGATACACTATTCCTTTGTTAAAATATAGACCACTGGCTTGACCCCACTGCTAAAGAGTATTCAGAAATGTAGAGTTGACTCTTGAACAACATGGGGCTTAGGGACACTGACCCCTGCACAGTTAAAAATCTGCATACAGCTTTTGACTCCTCAAAAAGTTAACTCTAATATGCTACTGTTGACCAGAATCCTTACTGATAATATAAAGAATCAATTAACATATATTTTATATCTTATGAGTTACATGCTGTATTCTTACTAAGCTAGAGAAAAGAAAATGTTACTAAGGAAATAATGAGGAAGATAAAATACATTTACTATATTTATTGAAAAACAAAATCACATGTAAGTGGGCCCACACAGTTCAAACCTGTTTTGTTCTAGGGTCAACTGTATTATTTTGGGAACATTTAATACAAAAGAATTACTGTTCAGTGGAAGCCATTATAAATTCAATACTAATAGTTTTTTTCAGACTTTCCTCATCAAAAGCATATTCAGAACTCAATAACTCATTTGGAAAAGACTTTCATAATCTTCTCTTGAGTTAGATGGAAAAATCAGTTTAATGACATTTATAATAATTTGAAGTAGTTTACTGGTGATCTGATAATTAGTTTCATTTCACTCTGAAAGTGAATTTTGAAGGAAATGTGTCTCCTGGCTATGTATATAAATTGATCTATTCCAATTTTATTAATTTTTTTGTTAGAGAGAAAGAAGATAGATTTCATACTTATTTGAATTGGCAGATATGATAAAAGTAGTTTAGTTGATAATTTGAATGATAGAACCAAAATCAAAGGAATTTGATTGGCTGAAGTTACATGCTTATCATCTCTCAAGATGAAGTTTAACTGAGATAAGTATAAAACCTATACTTCAACGAATAAACAAGCAAATAAAAAATTAATACAGGTAAAAGACAGATGATTATGGATAACAGTAGTGTGCAATATTGCATTACTAATTGCATTATCTTTAAAGTAGTATCTTAAAAGAAATTCCATTATTTTCTTTATTTCTTCTATTTTCAGAGAAATAAAAGAAATAAAGAAAATAATGAAATTATTATTTTCTTTGGAATGAAGAAAGCTATTCTTAGATAGTAATATTGATAATAGAATGAACATCAAGAGAAATAGTGCAGATCAAATATGGCAGAATAATCTCTTCACCTGTTATAATCCTTTTTGGCTCTCTCTAGGGGCAAGAATGTGCAAAGAGAACAATGGAAAGAGCAAGCTTCAATGCCAAGTTATGATACAGACTCATAAGAACTGCCTTCTCCATGTTATGCTCCTGGATATATTTTATTCAATAATGCCACTAGGCAGTAATGCTGAGCTAACATCATTTCATGAACTTTAGCAACGTGGTAAATGATAGGTTTGTACAGTGCCCCAGACTTATGTGAACTTTCTGAAATAATACACTTCTGTTATCCAGAACTCTAATTTTTTTCATGCCGGTCTCAGTTCCTAGTCTTTGCTCAAATTATCTCAGAAACTATCACAGTTAATCTTTCTCTTATGTAGTGCAGCCAACATGAAGGGGGGAAGCATAATAATGACTGAGAATGAATTTTCTGGCAATTGTGTTAGATCAACTATAAGGCAGATATAATTTGATTGTATAAAATAAATGTTATTATTTTAGTAAATAAGTTGGACTGAGATATAAAATGAGCTTGCTTTTTTTAGTGTATTCTTTTAGGCTCTCTGGATATCTCTGGGAACTCCTAGGATTTTCTCAATCACTCTCAGGTGTTACACAGACCACTAGACACTGCAGTTCCTCATTTTTCAAACTACTGTGGACTCATGCAATAGTATGATGGAGTCAACTCATACTAGCTCTAGAGCTGTTTGTTAAATATTTAGGAATTTTGTGAGCCAGTTGTCAGACTGTTTATCTCCTGGTGGATATATTATGTCACTTGAGATTATCAAATACTACAGATTAGGGCCTATTTATTTATTTTCCGGATACCTGGTTTGCCATAAGCACAAAACTGCATGTAATGCTTCCAAAAGCTAACTTAAAGCAGCTTGACTGAATTTAAACAGAGATGACTTTCTCCTCCTCTTCTCCCTGAGGGAGGTACACGATGTGCATTGATCACTTTCCTTAGAGGGGGGCATTATCTTTGATTTTTCCATTTTCCAATGAACTATTCCTTATTTCCTATCTGCCTATTTCCTTCCTTTCTTCTTTCTGTTTTCCTTCCTTCTCTTCCTCTTTATTTTATTCTTTTAAATTTATTTTGGGTATTTTCAATGGTGTTTGATAGACTGATGTTACCAAGATAAAATTTTTATCACTCTTTCCAAGATCTTCATGGTTAGTATCTAGAACTTAGGACTGCTTGGTAATATATTATTTCCTTTCTCTTAAGTATAAAATGTCATATGTAACATTAAATATCAAAAGAATTGAGACTACTTGAATTCTAGTTCTGTTGCATTTTGTACATACCATGTTGTTGACACAGCAGACATACACTGCAATAAATTCCCATCACCAAATTTACCTAAGCACCCCAATACTTCTTAGATAGACTAATAAAATATCTTATTTGTCTTGATCTCTTGTTCTCTGCCACATATTTTAAATCATCACTTTTCTCAAACTTTTCATTACATTATTACACCATACATCAGAGGAAACAGCTGCTAAAAGGCATCGGTTTATTTTTCCATCCATGCTCCAACCCCTGACCCATACCAACATCTATACTGATTCTCTCTTCCAACCCTTCTGTTAGGATAGAAAAAGTATATATCTTCTTATCTAAAGCAAGTTCTTCTGTTTATATTGTTATAGGTCCCTCTGTTGTAACCTCCCAAACTCGCAGATTTTGCAAAAGTAAGTGCCACCTTATCTCCTCCCATAATAGGGATCCTTTTAGTCCTATTCTGTAACCACATTGATCTTCTCCAAATGTACCATAATGCTATATTTCATCAATGGTGTTTTTTTCATGTGTACTTTTTTCCAGATTCTGAAATCAGCATGCATTTTATAATAAGGACATATCACAATCGAATTGTGATATTTTATCTTTCTTAATGTTTCATAAAACATTAGCAGGACATCTTAAAATCTAAGGCACTGTAGAAACTGATAAAAGTATTATATCTGGCAAAAACCTTTGCTTGTGTTCCTTTCCTCCTCATTCTCATTTCTTATCTAGTTCTTATTTATCCTTCATGAGTCACCTTAACTATATTTCTCCCAAGCATCCTAAATACCTAGATGATAAATATGAGTTAAATTAAGCTAATCAAATATGTAAAGTAGATTGTAACATATAAATAAGTACATGGTGTACTGGGGAGAACACAGGAGCACAAGTAGGATAAATGAATTTTGTCTGAACTACAAGATCTGCCAATTGTGCAAACTTGAATGAGTCTCATCACTTTAAGAAGATGGCTAGTCCAATCTTATCATTTTTAAAGGGCAAGAAAAACCAGGTGGCTCACTGAAGACACCCACTTATTTGTGATAGAGCAGAACCCTGGATCAAGACTGGCAAACATTTTTAGTGGCGGACTAAACAGTAAGTGTTTTAGGCTTTGTGGGTCATACAATCTCTGTTGCACTTACTCAACAGATGAAAAGAATCTGTTGAATTAAAGCAATTAAAGACAATAAGTAAATAAATAAACCTGGCTCTATTTCAGTAACACTTGCTTTACAAAAATTAGTGACATGTTGAATTTGGACCACAGAATGTAGTTTGCCAGCCCTTGTCATACAGCATAAGATAGAGAGCCAATATTCTCTCTGTTGTGCAGATAATAGCATACTTTGCAGATTATAGTAAAGAGGACTGGTGAAGTAGTAATTGAAATGCAAGAAAGGAGGAAAGACAAGAAGATGTGGCACGTTTGGTTCTGTGTTGGCTTCTTGGGTGGTTATTCTAAAATATATACAAATTAAGTTGATTTTTTAACATGAATTTTCAGATTAGAGTTTTGTATATAAATTCACACTCATATAAGTTAGTAGTAAAAAAGTATGAGTGTTTTGCAGTTTAATACTTTGCATACTAAAATTTTCTGAAATGATTAGAATCTCCTGTGATTTTCAAAGAAAAGAAATGTTCCAAACCATTTCAAAGAGCAGAAAACCAGGCAAAAGAAAAAAGGAAAAAAAAAAAAAGTGCTTCAAAGATAGGTGGATTTGTTTCACAGGTAAAAACTTAGATCAATTCTTGTTTGTATAGGCTAACATTTACCACATCAACTTCCCCCGGCATGATCCCTCTTCTTTCTTTTGGCATGTCAGTTGCTAGTACTTGAATGGGATAGATAAGATTAAGTTATTCTAACAATGTCAGCCACAGTAATGAAATCAGAAGCTGTTCCATTGGTTATGAAGATAGGAAATATCATGACAACACTTAGTTATCTTTTTTCATAAACTGATTGTAGAAATGGGGTCCTAGGCCTTGACCCATTTGAGATGCAAAGTGACAGAATAAGGTTAAGCCAGTGAAGACTCATAGATGAAGTTTTCCTGCACACATGACTAACAACAACAACAAAAAAAGCATAAAGTATATTAAATAATCTTGGAGAATGTGAGGCACCTGAGCTCCACACTGAGAAGCAGTTGTTTCACAGCAAAATGAATACAGATCCCACTTGCTAGACTGGTGTTGACATTCTATGTTATAGGTTGTGTCAAAGACAATCTACAGGGGAGGCTGTCTACCTGCAGAAGGTCATGGAGTTAAACTGTCCACCATGCTGACTCGGCACAGTGGCATTTATCACAGCACACAGGTTTCTTCTACAGCAAACAGAACCTTCTCAGGCGTGAGAAGAAACCTGGCATTTTCTGCTACCTGCGGGCTTCTCCTTTTTGAAGCCAGGAAGGGCATCTGTAAAAGTTGGCTGACTGCATGGCAGACCATGCAAAATGCCAAGGAGAGTGATTTATGTCCCATTCACTGAGACTAAAGAAGAAATACACCCAGATTTTAGTAATGAAAGATCAGGACGGTGAAACATTTTCATTATAATCTTTTCAGAAAACCTAGGGCAAAAGACGCAGTTATTTCCGCAATTTACAAATTTCCACTTCATGTGCCACTTGTATCTCTAAGTCCTAAATTGTGATAGCTATTTAAATGTAACACCCTTTTTTTCTTTAAAGCATTAATCTGAATGCTTTGATTTGTTTCTCAAGGATAAAAGGTAGACTACATTCTTTTCTTCAACTTATCCCTATTTTGTTAAGTAAAATTGTTAATTATATAAAGTATTTTTTAATCAGATGGTTTGAATACAGTCAGGACACACAGCATGGATAATCACTGGACTCAACTGCAAAGTTTTAAAGTTGGAAAGAAATATGAAGGTCATTCAATAGTCAAATCCCTTCTTTTTTTACAAAAGTGTTAACTTACACCTTGGAAATTAGACTAATTGCTGAATTTTTTATGGAGAAAAAGAGCAAATAATAGAAATGATTGACTTTTTCCATATTCTAATTTTCATAAGTTTCATAACTAACATAGAAGTTGCAAATATATAGTGAATGGCTAGTGATGAGGACACTTTTATGTAGTTTGAGTGTGAAGAAAAATCTAGTTTTTTACTTGTCCATGTGCTCTGGAATTATTTCTTGACAGCTACTCTCATAGTACTGTGCTAAGCAGGGATGCCACAGATACAGACCCTGTGCTATTAAGAAAAGAACTTCTGAAGGTTTGGTCATTCTTCCAAAAGTCATTCATCAAATATAGTCATTTGAATACTTTATGTGTCTATCATTATTCTATTTTGCAGTTTCTGAACACATTTATAAGAGAAAAGGGTAAAGGAGTTTCTGTCATCATGGTGTATAGTCTAATGGGCAGTAGAACACATGTAATCACATGCATAAATGCATATTAATTCTTAAGTGGATAGTCTCTAGCTAGAAGAACAGAGGAAAAAAGAAACAGAATTATATCTAAATATATGATTCAAAGAGATTCATACAAAATTATTTTGCCCTAAGTAGAATAATAACAAAATTGTCACGATTTGGTCTAACTAAAAACAATGGAATGATTAGAATCTAATTTAATTTAATTTCAGTTTAGACAGAACATACCCATTTAAGATTACTAAATGAAAATAGGTGTTTTTACATTAATTATTTTTATTATTCAGTTAAAAAAGCACATCTAATACACATATGCTTTCACCAGCTTCTTTTTTTCCCCCCAGGAAAAAATTTCAGAATGACTCACATGTGTTTCACAATTGCAATCCAGCTTATTTTATTTGACAACAATTTTATATTTAAATTTCAGCAACCAGAAATACAAAAGCAAGCAAACACACCTACCAGATTCTTTGAAACTATCCTGCAAGCAGAACACTTTTAAAGCTGAGGGATATCATACATTTCTTATTCTGGATGCAAAAATTTATTGTTTCTCACTGAAAAAGTACACTTTATATTTCTGAGATGGATGCAAATTCACAGGATAAGAATGAATAGTATTGTTATAAATCAAGAAAGTATTTTCATATAATGACGGGGAGAGTGAGTCATTATTCTTCCTAGGCTCTAGTTTTCTCATACTTAAGCTGAGAAGATTGGGCTATCTATAAGATTTTATCCAGCTTTAACATTATGTGTTTTAGGATTTACCACATTAGCTTCCTATGCTATTGCTGTGTGTTTTCCAACATTTACCCACATTGAACTTGTACCTCAGAACTAAAAACGTTTCCATTGTTAATTACAACAGTGGATCTAAGAATGCCCATAGATTTCTGGCAGAACTCTAAGCTAAAAATTAGAAAGAAACAATCATAAGTTGGAGAAAAATACATAAGTACATACAACCAGAGAAGAGGGAATAATTAGGAGAGCCACAGTGAATTATTTTATGAGCCTCAGGTGACAGCCTATATAGTAGGAAAAAGAGGAAAGTAAAGGGTCAAGGGAGAGGAACAGAGAGAGGGATTGAGACTGAATCTATATTTTAATCCCCAAATCCTTTAAGAATTTTTTTTCAAAATTGGAAAAGGAAAGAAAAAATAAAATGCTTTTTTTTTTTAAATCTCCAAAACAATATAACATTCATATTTGTGTGTTTTTCTAACACACTTGACCATATAAACATCTACCTAATTTACAAAGAAAAACATTTAAACTTTATAGGGGAACCCTAAGCTAATTCATGAAGTGAAAAAGAAATAGACTTCCTGTTTCAACTCCAGTGGAGGATATCATTCCTAACCTTAAAACAAGAAAAGCTGGACAAACTCAAAGTCATTGACTTTTCTTGGACACATCAGAGAACTGAAGTCACAAGTCAGACTACCATCCTGAATTCTAGAGGGACAAATGAATCCGGACAGTCAGAGCTGAGATATGCTTATGCAGAACAGAAGCTGAATGAGCTATAACCTGGTAGGAACAGTTAAATAGTAATTTTGATGAAGTGCCTGAGGCTTATGAGAATAGCCTGAGAGTAAAATACTTCTAGGCATCAATTCTGATGCCATAGTAAATTTAATTGGATTTCAATAATTAAATAAATGGATGGAAGATGGTGGGAGGCAATGTTTTCACTTTGGAATGGGTCATTACAGGCAGGCAAAGAGAGAAAGTGCAATGATGCCTTGATGTCCTGCATTAAGGGTTATATCAGTGTTCGGTTAAATCAATAGGTAAAACTTATATTTTGAAGGATTTAATTATTGTTTCTTTTAAATAAATCAAATACATTATTTTTTTCTCAACTTTCCTTTGTTAATTTTATTTTCTCCTTTTTGATTAATCATGTATTTATTATTAACTTTTTTCTTCTCTTAGCTCTGGAGTTATACACTCTTCTTATAAGCCTTTTTCTCTTTTTTCCCCTCTCATTTTTCTCCTCTCTCTTACTCTTCCCCCTCTTTCTCCTATTCCTCTTCTTCCTTATCTCTGCCTTCTTAATATTTTCACAATTTTATATATTTCCTTTTATATTATCCACATATTTCCCCATTTTAAAATTAAGATCTTACTTTTAGAGCAGTTTTAAATTACAGCAAAATTAAGAGGAAGGTACAAATATTTTTCATATTATGTACATAGCTTTACCCATTATCAACATCCCCCACTAGAGTGGTATTTTTGCTATAACTGATGAACCTACATTGACATATAACCATCCAAAGTCCATAGTTTACATTAAGGTTTACTTTTGGTGTTGTACATTCTGTGGGTTTGGACAAATGGATAGACATGTATCTATCATTATGTAACATACAGAGTACTTTTACCACCCTAAAAATCTTGTGTCCCACTTATTCATCCCCCACCCAAACTCTGACAACCACTGATCTTTCTACTGTCTCAATAGTTTTGCCTTTTCCAGAATGTCATATTACTGGATTTATGCAGTATGTAGCCTTTACAGATTGACTTCTTTAATTTAGTAATATTCACTTAACCTTCCTCCATATCTTTTCATGGCTTGATTGCTGATTCCTTTTTAGCACTGAATAATATTTTATTGTCTGGATGCACCACAGTTTATTTATTTACTTACCTACTGAAAGACATCTTGATGGCTTCCAAGTTTTAGTAATTATGAATAAGGCTGCTATAAACATCTGTGTACAGGTTTTTAGGTGAACATAGTTTTCAACTCCTTTGTTTATATACCAGGGAGTGCAATTGCTAGATTATATGCTAAGAGTATGTTTAATTTTGTAAGAAACCAACAAACTGTCCTCCTTGTGGCTGTTCCATTTTGTATTCTTACCAGCAATGAATGAGAGTTCCTGTTTGTCCACATCTTACCAGCATTTGATCTTGTCAATGTTCTGGAATTCTTCTATTCGAATAGTGAACAATGTAGTAGCATCTCAATGCTATTTTAATTTACGTTTCCATGATGACATATGATGTGGAACATCTTTTTATATATTTATTTGCCACCTGTATAATTAGATTGTTTGCTTTTTTACTGTTCCCACAGAGAGCTCTTTTCTTATGTGTTCTATACTTCCTAGGATTCTGCTATCTTTCATCCTAATATATATTTTTACCTTAATATGTATTTTCATCATATGAGCATTTAAATAAATATGGATAAGACTTTTATGTAACCAAATGGTCAAGAAACAATCTTGAGCCATGGCTCAAGAGATAATCAATACATGTAGTAGTCCTCTCTGTACATGATTAAAATACAAAACTTCTTGTAAGGCAAAATGAAGAGCCTAAAATAGTCTAATAAATCTAGGACTATTCTTACCTAATCTCTGATAAAACTATTATTTTAATGATTAAGCCTATATAAATATAACCAATTTTGAGCAGTTTCAATATAGTGAGCATTTTTAAAAAAACAATTATTATAGTTATTAATTTTAATTGTGCTTTGTGGAATCTCCATTTTTCATAGATTCTGTGTTTCTATGATCAGTTGTAATAGTCAATATGGTTTAAAATATTAAACTCAAGTTGGCTTACATCTCATTTTCTTCTCTCACCTATATACAGACTTGAACCTTGGTTTAAGGTACCTGAATGGAAGTACCACAATCTGCTTTTCCCTATTTTTTCTACTGTGGAATCTTGATATGAGAAAATATGTGTGGCTCAGTGGATAGGAGTCTGCCTCTGGGATTAACTCACCCCTCCCAATACAGGCTTTAGCTCAGCTATTCTTCAAGGGCAGCCAACACCTTTCAGTAAGCATTGTAGAAATAACTTTTTATCAGTTATTGCGGTGACCATAGGGTACCACTAGCAGTTGTCAGAGAGATAGTAAGTAGATAGACTATCATGCATGAAATGTTCTTTTGTAATAAAAAATTATCATTTGTGACTGTTGATTGGGGCTGAAAGCAATATAAATACATATCAGTAGTACTTTAGTACAAAAAAAATTGAAGTCTTACAAGGTGAATTAAAATTCTAATAATTTAGGAGAAGGTTGTTATAGAGTGGGATTTTTCAAGGGCTGTCTTCTATTATACTGGAATATAAGCTTTCACTGTTAACACGAGAAGCTCCAGTTGATATTAGTGGGAATCACTGTGAAGAGAAATTCAGTTTATAGCTGACACACCACAATACATCACTACCGCAAGAAGGCATTAGTTTCATAGGATAGGTCAATTTGGGATGAAGTAATGAACTTTTGCTTAAGTAAATAGCAAATATTAACTAACAGATGACAAATTCATTAGTCATTTCTACCACATCTATTTATATGACAAGTGGAAATAGAAAGAATTCGTGATTGTAAATAAATAAGATGATATATTAGCTATAACTCTTTTATATCCAAATGACAGAAAACTAATGTATTATTAGTTTGGATTAAGATTGCCTGTGAAATAGGGAAAATGTAAAAACAGTTGCTAATAGTTAGAATTTTATTTGTTTTATTATAGGAACATGAACAACAGTCAAGAGTTGGCTCCAGAATATCAGAGAACCAGCCTCTTTTTAATGCTTTGCACCCTCAAGCTCAATGTATGACTTCTACCTTGTGTGTCTAAATAACAGTTTGAAGCCCCATCCATTATGCCCACATTAGATCCAGTAAAGGGAAAAGAGGATCAATAGGAAACTTCCTTTTTAAAGTACCATTTCTGAAGTTTCATATCTCGTATCGACCTATAGCTTTTCAGTTAGAATTTGATTACATTGTCACACCCAGTTTCAAGGAAACCTAGGAAATTTATCCTTTGTCTAGTAACAGTTCTATATAACTGTTCTACTATTGAGGAAGGAAGGGAGAATAGTTAATAGGGAGTTAACTAGCAGTCTCTGCCACTCTCAAACTAGTTTAAGCAACAATGGTAATGTTACAAAAATGGAATGGTTTACAAGAACTAAGAGCAATTGAGTAGAAATAAACATTCCAAAGTTATTCACACTCTGTCTCTCTTTATATGCTTTTTTTTAACTTGCTAGATCATCAGTTTATTATAAAAGAATATAAATCAAGAACAGCCAGATAGAAGAGATGCATAGGACAAGATGTGAGGAAGGAAGTGGTGTGGAGCTTCCACTTCTCTCTGAGTGTACCACTCTCCCCAAATTTCCACGTGTTCACCAACCCAGAAGCTCTCCATACTCTGTCCTTTTGGGTTTTATGGAGGCTTCATTACATACCTGTGACTGATTCAACCTCCAGCCCCTCCCTCGCCCTAAAAAGTGTAGGGGTAGGACAGAAAGTTCCAGTCTTCTAATCAATCATGTAGTTGGTTCCCCCTAGCAACCAGCCCCCAACTTTAGGTGCTTTCCAGAAGTCACCTCTTAACACAAACCCAATTGTGGTGGAAAGGGGCTTGTCATGTATAACAAGACCCCATCTCACCTTTGTGGACCTGAAGCCATTTCAGGAGCTGAGGACCAGAAACCAAACATTATAACGAATGATGCTCCCATTTCTTTATCTCTCAGGAAATTCCAAGAATTTCAGGAGCTGTGAGCCACGAACAGTGGATGAAGACCAAATAACTATATATTTGGCCAAATATATTTTTTACAAATCACAATTTCCTGGGCAATATGCTTTATGTTTTCTTCTTTATGCTTTCCAGTCCGTACTATACCAAATGTGATTGCTGATACTACTGAGGCTTTATGACTTTCCAGTTTATTTCTTAGAATATCTAATTCTGTTTTTCAGTTCTGATTTCTAAATTCCCTGAAAGTGCTTTTATCAGTTCAGCAAAGGTCAGCCACCAATTTTTAGACCAATCAACTGTGACCAGTGGAGCAGGAGATCAGTTCCTAAAATGAAGAGGAGATTAAATAATATAAACAAGCAATGAATTTTGGATATACATAATTTACTGACATATGTAATAAAAAATCTCTGGGTAAGTAAGATTTTAGAACTATTGTGGTCTCCAATAGTGAACATCTTTTAATGTTTCTAATTCATAGATCACAATGGTAGTTGAATTTTCAGTTTCAGTCCTGGTCATTTATGATTTTAAATGATGCAGTATTTTGAAATGTCTTGCATTGGACCATTTAAATATGAAATATCTGGTTTTCACTATGATGTGAAAAAAAAATCACCTGAACCAATGTAATACAAATCAATTTGATAATTTCTAAATTAATCTTGAGTTACTAAACAGTTTTTTGCATGGTTTACTAGCTTCAGTCAACAGGTAGAGAGCATTGCTACAAATAGCCTGAGTGTGATTTGTAATATAAAATCTATCCTCAAGTCTTTTGTAACCTGTGTTTCCTGTGTTCTGTTGACTTTATAGCCAGGAGTTCTGCTCATTAAATTTCTGGGTCGAAAGTGAATTAGCTTCCCACAGTAGGCCATTTTCTTAAGACTTTATCAATGTCAAATTGATTTAAGTTAATTAAAGCTACAGATTTGAGGCTTCATTCTGAAGTTCATGGAAGACAAAGGACATTTTTCTTGTTTCTATATGAAACAGAGATTTTAATTCTTATTATTTTAATGTACTGTCTAGTGCATAAGACTCCTAGTGAATAGAACAGGATAAGAATCCGAGTAAGCAGTAATTTATTTGTTTATTTCGGTTACTCACTGTGGTCCACCTTTCAGTATTCTATACTACTTAGAAGACAATATTATGTTCTGCAGCTGTAAATAGATGGGGCAAACAGGGCTTTAAAAACACTTTTAAATCACTGAAATGTACAAATACAATTATTCAGACATAAAAGTGAATCATATAATCCTTAGATTGATGATATATAAATGATTTTTTTTTTTACTCCTCACAATGTGCCAGCATTCTGACAAGTGACAATGTTGCCACATTAACCTATTAGGAGGTAGCATTCACCATAATTTGTGGAAGAGGAAGATAATGAATTAATTCATATGGCCATACTCACAAATGTCTAAATAATGATAGAATCACAATTTAGATCAAGATGTAAGTAGTTTAAAACCTTGTGCTCTAAAATTATATGGTTTTATCTGATAACAACACTTCTAAGCTATATGAATTTATTATTAATGTTATTCTAATTTCTCTTTAAAGTGACCCTATTATTGGAATCTTTGTGACAGTCATGAATTCTGCCCCAGTTCCCACTGCACTTATTTAATGGATTTATTTTCATAGGTCAATTTTTTCAATAAATATTTATTAAGTGGGTTTTATATTCAGGAACTACCCAAGGTAGTGTGATATAGTGATGAACAAAACAAACACTTTTAGTCCTTTTTAGACCTTGTCCTCATAGAGCTTATATGAAATAAATGGATGACTAATACCACCTTAATTAAATACATACTTTATTAGGCACTAGAGATATAGTGGTATACAGAACAAACAAAATTCTTTACCTCAAGAGGTTTGTAATCTATTAGATTATATTGAATATTTTAATAGACATCCATGACCAAGTGACTTTTAACATATGATTTCACAGTTAGATAAATAGTACTGGCCTGCAGCAAGGACAGTACTATATTCTGAGTGGAATGAACAGGAGTGGAGACTGTGGATGACAAAGTCAATGAGACAGGAGCAGATTGCATAGGACTTGTTGAGGGATGGTTTGGTTATTATTCTCAGTTACTGGGGAAGCACTGGAAACCTTTGAGCAGGAAAGGGGCATAATCTGATGTATAGTTTTAAAATGTCACTTTGGGCAGCTGAAAGAATGTTCTTTAGGAGGACAAGGGTCAGACAGGAGATCCAATGAGCAGGCTTTTGTAATGCTATATGTTTAGTGCTATATGGAAATTTACAGAGGAGAATCATGAAGACATTTTATAAAAGCTAACTAATTTTTTTTAATACTAAAATCAAACAAATGAAAAAATAAACTATAAAAATAAAATATAGAAATATAAGCATTCAAAACTTTTACAAGCTTAAATATATAAATCATTCTTTTTGTTTTCTTTCTTGGTTTTTTTTTTTTTTTTTTGCTTCTTGCTTTCATCTTTCTTTCCAATAAAGAATTCAGGAGCACTTTGCAACCTTCATAGAGTCAGGGTTCATTTATTATAATTCACCAATAATGCAATTCTTTTTAAATGTAAAACAGGTAAGCTGTGTAATCAACTTCAAACAATTAAATATAAATCGATCATTTACCCGAGAGAACAGAATTGAGAAATACTAATCTTTATAGGAACACTAGTCAGCTTTGCCAATAAAAATATTATATTACTAATGTAAGAATTTTCTTTAAAGATGAAATAGATGAGATTTCATAAAATAACCAAATTAAATTTTCCCTCTACTGAAATGTGTGATCTTTTCAAGACTTTAACTAAGGAACTTATGTAAAATATGAAGCCTGAGACAGAAAATCCATGCCACTTCCTTTGCTTACACTTTACTATTTAATCTCAAAGAGGCCAGAGCTCTTAATTAAAGACAAAGATGGATATGCCTTGGTACAAAATTGTTTTTATTTTTGAATGAGCACACTTGTGAAACTGATTTCCTCAATAGCAGGCCAGGTGGAGAGATGGAGGTCACCTCTGTGTAGCAGCATGCTCCTCCCAGATCGATGGGAAGCCAGCAGTGCTGTCTTCCTCAGTGACCAGATGGGCCAAGTCCTGCAGAATAGTCCACAGCCATTATTCTGTGCATCAGGCTGTGCAATTGATTTCAAGATAACAGACAAGAAGGAAAGGACTGTCAGGCTTGACTGCCTCCTGTCAATGCAGGAGCCCTGGAATGTTGTAATTCAGAAATTTTTTGTCAATTTGGGAAAGCTAAGGTGGAATCCTGACAGGGTGATCCTTTATTTGTCATGCAGTGTGAAGGTGCAGTGGGAATCTACTCTTCAAGTGACTGGCCTGGCTAGAACTACACGTCATGATGCATGGCTCAATTGCACAGGCAAGACCCATGGAGGATTTTGTTCCCTGGTCAAGAAAGAATAAAAAAGGTGGAAATGAAGAGTACATCTTATTTTTCAAAGCCCAGCTAGCATATTTCATTTCTATAAATCCTTACCTTGTGTTTAGATTACAAACTTATTTTCCTGTCAGTTCCTAAATTTCACTTATCTACAGAATATAAAATTCCCTCTCTGCTTGTAATCAAATCAGTAATGTAGGAAATGGAGAAACTAATGTCTCAGGAACAAGGAAACGTACTCTAAGTGTCGCTACGGTTATATTTTAACTTGGATTGGGCAAATCAGGTTTCAATAATTGTGTCGTGTATGGATGAATTTAAAATTGTACATCAGGCTGTGCTAAATCATGTGAAAAATGTTTGAATGAAAACATTAATTACATCTCATAGGTAAACATCAAAGAGAGTAGACAAGTCATGCTTTTGTTTGCTTAATATTAGAGATGTCAGCTGCTTGACTACAAATTCCCTATGGCCCCTTTGTTTTGTCGTATTTCATCTACTGTATGAATTCATGAACATTTAGGTGGTTGTTCTATGGTTTAGAAATAATGATAATATCAAAGTGTTTTTCCCTACAGCTTTTACTAAAACTTTAAATGGGAACTTAAGGGTCCATTGGAATGAAAAGTAATAATTTGTTCAATAAATACTGAGAACTCAGATGCCTGTTGGATAAAAGTAAATCTCGAGAATAAAAGATAAACCAGTCACAAGTTATAGTCTCTTAAGGAATAGAAGAATTAAGTGAGGTTTCTGAAATTAAATGAATTTTCTATTTGGAATATCAAAAAAATAAAATGAAACTAAATCAAACCAAAAACAAAACAAAGAAGTGAAATGGAGTTTTGTGGTTTTATTTTAAGATATAGTTTTTAAATAGTTCTGTACAATGTTATTGTGATAAAGATAAATACAAAAAAATGTAAAGACACATTCCCTGTCTTCAGTGAACTAATATTCTAGCAGAAGTATTCATTTAACAAATATTTTGAGCACCTACTAGAGGGAGATTTTGAGCTGCCGTAGCACATTATTGATATTTCTGAAAATTACTTTAAATCTAAGACATTAGGAAAGATTTTTTTATCTGTGATATTTGGTGATATACATAAGAAGCTTAATATTCTCTTTTGTTTTAAAAATATATGTCATACTTTTATTTGGTTATAATACTTTCTGTTGTTTTTCATAAATGGTTGGAAAATAATGAATAATTTATAACTTGCAGTATATTTTAAAGCATAATTATTAACAATTCATATTTTATAATGCATAAGTAACATATTACAGTCCCAAGAGAACTTTGATTTTGGATTCACTAAAAGGATGAAGTTAATTTTGAAAATAATTAATTATAAATTTCAATTATAATAAAATCTTAATAAACTGATTTATTAAGTAAAATTAACATATCACACCTGCTTATTTTGCAGATAGGTTGGTAAGATATGCATATTCTTTTCTTCCTAGTCTGTTAAATTTGGAATTTATCAAGGTAAAGTGTTAAATTTAGTGAAATATTTTCCACATTTGCTGAGATAATCATATGGCTTATTCAGGATATATTATCTTCTTTGTATATTGTTGGATTGGCTTTTCCAATATTTTATTAAAGATTCTTGCATCTATTCATAAGAGATAGTGACCTGTAGCTATCTTTTTTTGTAATGTCTATGTACAGTTTAGGTGTCAATTTAATGCTGATCTCGTAAAATTAGTTGGAAAGTGGTTCCTACTCTATATTCTAGAAGATTTTGTATAGGTTGGCATTATTTCATAACTTTTTCATGTTGGTAGACTTCACCAGAATAGATATTTGGATTTAGAATGTCCTTCATGAGAATATCCTAAATTGCAAGCTCAATTTTTGTAAAACATATAGGGAAACTCAGCTCTTCTATTTCTTCTTGTGACACTTTTGAGAATTTGTGTTTTCTGAGAAAGTTGTGCTTTTTATATAAGTAGTTAAATTTATCAGTATATAGTTTACAATAAAATCTTTTTACACTATAATATCCAAAGATTTGTAATAATTACTTCTCTTAAATTTTCATCAGTGTCTTTTTTGTTTTGTTTTTATCAGTCTAGCAAAAATGTTATACACTTTGTTGCTTTTTACAGTGAACCGGATTTTTCAACTGTCACTAAAATTAAATTTTACTGTATATATCTCTTTTCCTTCATATATTAAACATGAAAATATTTTTTTCATAGAACACAGGCCAAATTCATTACTCTCAGATAGCACTGTTTTATCTGGTTCTTATAAAGAACAGGTTTGTCAGGCCCATAGCCTTCTAAATTTTTCTAATTATTTGATCAATTTCCATTTTGTCCTATTGTTTCAATGATTGTCAATAGTAGAACTGTCATTAATACAAAGTTTCTCTGTGTATGATACTTAAAATCTTCAACTGAAATAAATTGTAGCAAAATCTTAACTAATGTGGTGATCATAACAACATTTATCATCTATGACAATTGTTAAAGTTATCCAAACTGAAATTTAGTGGCTTAAAATGATAATGAAATATTATGACAATTCTTTGGATTAACTAGTCAGTTTTACTGCTTTATTTCTGCTGGTGCTCTGGCATGATTGTAAGGTCTAAAATGTACTCACTTGCATGGCTGATAGTTGATCCTGGTTGTGGGCTGAGAACTCAGTTGATATTGTCAGTGAAGACTCCTCCATTTGTGTACTTCTATGTAGCTGCTAAGGCTGTGTCATAACATGGTGGTCTCAGAGTAATTGCCCTTCTTATGACATAGCTGGATTTTAAGACTTCAAAAGCAGCAACTGGTCGGCCTTCTTAAATTTTAGTTCTGAAACTGGAAAAGTGTCAGTGTTACTGCATTCTGTTGGTAAAAACATATCATAGGACCAGGCCAAAGTCAAGCAGAAGCATTTATACAAGTATGTGAATACAAGGATATGGTTCAGTGGTGGCAATGAAAGACACAGTCTAATACAATAATGTTATATCAAAAATGCTCATCCCTGTTTTCTGCTTTCAATGAGTTTTATTTTATAATCCTGACAGATTATACTTATTTTGCCATTGATACCAATATTATAACTTGCCTAAGCCTAAATTCCTAGAAATGTGTAAGCTGCAAAGTATTTACTAGAAATTTTTATTTTCTACATCATCTATATAACAGATCCTGATTATAAAAAATTAATATTCTTTGCATGACTTATGTACAAATCCTTTAATAATAATATTTATGACACATTTCATTAAACATTGCATTTTTGTAATTTTTTAAAAACTGCTACAAATCATATACTACTATACTTCTCACTGTAAGGAGCAACTAATTCATCACACTGTGATATTTTTATGTATGTATATTTATATTACACATATTAACTGTATAATTCACTGACATCACAGTAATATATATGTATATATCATTGCATATGTATACATTGTATATATATATACATATATATATCATTGTGATATCACTGAATTACATAAATAAAAGTAAAACTCTAATTAAGATTATTTAAAATAAGTGTTGCTAATTTTCTTAATTCATATAAAGAGAATTTTTAAAAAGTTCTTTTAAAAAAGGGGAGGAGAGAAACTTGTAGATTTTGTAAGGGCTCATAGAATTATTCTTTTGATTTTGCTGATATTTTTTGTATTTTTGTGCTTATTTTACCTCTTTGAGAAGGAAACACAATTAGTATGGAAAACAAGTTAAAACACAAAACAATCTAAATTTTTTATCAGCTCAAGTGTCTATACTTTTCTATTTATAAATCTCTACTCTCACAAAAGCAAATAAACCATTGTCACCAAACAAGGCTATAAAGTACAGAAATGGCAATCAGTCTTTTATTTTTATATTCAATACAGTTATATCCAGGGGACCTGTATTTTTTCTGCTTACTATTACATGTAGATAGTGAATGTGAATGCTGCTCACAAATAGTTTACAAAGTTAAGTATATCTTGAGAATTTTTCTTTGTTTGATTGAGGGTTTTTCAGTTTACTAAGACAAAAATTGCTTCCAGCACTTGAAATGTGATCGCATTGTTTAGATACAGATCCTTAAGTGTCCTGAATCACAGATATATATCATAAATGTCAATGGGGACCCTCTGTGTTAATCCATCCTTTTTCAGGCAAACATGCCCTTGGCAGTTCTACTCAGGATTCAGTGATGCTGTTTAATTGACAATTTAAAATTTGCAGCATGCAATGCCTCTATTCCTAATCCCCAAACTATATTTATGTCTCTTGTAAGTCATAAGGAGGCCAAGGACACTGAGGTCTTTAAGTTTTAAGAGCCTGTGGGATCTGGAATGTATATCAGCCTGTACATATGTAACCTGCTGAGAAATAGCAGTGGTGCAGAAAAATATGGTTATATTTCTTGATCAGTATAAGTTAAATAGTTCTTTACTTCTTCCCTTTCATTATGTAGTTCTCGCTCAACGCTGTGAAACCCACTGACAGTAAATCCCTGGAAACTAGGGTGTGAGAGAAGAATTTGTTTACTTGTAGGGAAATTGCAATTACCCCCTACAGTTTTGGGGATACAATGTGCAGACCACTTGTATTGAGTGTAATTTTTACCAAGAACACATTATTTTATTTGTTTATAATATAATATAACAGTTACTCTTAATATGCAGGAGGGGGAGGCAACTTTTGTCTGGGAGAGGCCTCTGTTATGTTAGCAAGTTAAAAAAAAAAGTAACTATAATAATTCATAATATACTAGGTTGCTAAGACCTAGCAGGATAAAATGAAAGAAGAGGCAATTCATGAAGATAGTGCGGACTTACTGAATAATTAAAAATTAGCGAAAGGCATGGTATTGTTCCCAAATTTTATGCATAAACATTATATAAAGTTATAATCTTTTTGATTATTTCACAATGCTTTTATAGTAACACTGGGATGAATTTTTTTTTCTTTGTAATAATTATGTTAAAAGAGATTGGAGTATCCACTTATACTGTGTGGTTCACTTTTGTTACTGTTAGAGACATAAAAATGGAAAGCTCAAACAAATGCTAACAAGAAAATTGATATTTTAAGAAAGTCATTAGTATCTAAAAATTTAGAAGTAAGAAAAAGTAGTTTTTTCCCAGCAATTGTTTAAGCTTTAATATAATTTTTAACCATTATGACTTGTAGATAACACAGAGTTGCATAAGCAAAAATCACAATTCTATAATAGATAAAACAAAGGAATAATATATGAGTTATAGACACTAATCTGAGAACTTTAAAATTTTTTAAGAACATTAAGAATATTTAAATATTATAACTAAAACAATTCTATAACCTTTCTATGTTTTAATCTGAAAATGGAGATGTAATAGGAAAGGAAACCTGCCTTAACAGCTTTGAAAGATGTGAGAAACAGGTGAGATATTTAATTAGAGAAATTTTTTAAAAAATGAAAACAAAGTGACAGTTAATTTCTGGCACAACAGAGGTAATGGTACTAGATGTGACCTTCCAAAATTTAACAAAATACTGTTAAAAAGTAGGCAAAATATATGTGGCAACTTCTTTTAGGCATTGGACAAAAGGCATCATAGGAGTTTATTTCTCGATACAAGAGAAATATGTACGATGAACCCAAAGTTCACCTAACTTCGAGCTGGAGCACTTTGTGTAAATTACTCTGTGTCCAGAGTCTAGTGTGCAGCAGAACTGTAAAAAGTAAAGGAATGATCTGAGAAAACTAAAGTAAACTTCTAAGATATTGAGGGAATTTTGTAGTAAACCAGGAACAGGAACTGTTAGTGAAGAAAATTCTGTACACCAAGAAAAAAAGTAGTAGTGGAAATAAATATGAGGATTGATTCTTATATGTCTTGTCTAGAATAAAGAATTATTAATGAGTAAGGAGAAATCATTTCCAGGAGACTTGAAGATATGATTGTTGTGGCATAAGAAAGGCAATTTAAATACATCTCACCTACATACTTCTATATGTGTTATGTAGAACATTTCTTCAGGATGTTTACAGTTTCATAGGTAATGGATTGCATGATCAAACCATTTGGAATACTAGGTTACATAAAGCGTAATTAATTCTTCTGAGAGCTACATACTGGTTCTTCATTTACTTTAGCTTTCTGCTAAAATAACACCTCATTGGTGAGGTTTCCTGACCACTGTATCTGAAATATAACCCTTTACATCTTGATCTGGGTATTCACATAATTATGCATGATACAAAAATTAATTGAGCTATGCACATAAGATTTATGTACTTTATGTCAGTTATAACTCAATAAAACATGAAAAAAAAACAGCATTGTTTCACTTATTATTTTCTCTACTTTACTTTCCATTATAGCATTTACTACTGATGCAGGACAGAGCAAATTTCCCTAAGTGGGGGTGGGGAGACCAAGCCAAGCCTTGTACCAAGAGAAAAGAGTCCTTTGGCAGAGAATGTAGAAAGAATTCCACACACACTGTTACTGTGGGGGCCAACCAGAGTTCGGTGGCACTGGACGTCAGTGGGGAGAGAGAGGGATAACAGTGGCACAGAAGTGTAGTTACCACTTTCCCTCGGTTCTTCCTCAAGCTATGCAATGAAGAGTAACAATTGAGATTCTATAGTTTTATTCAAAGTAAATTTTAGAAAATCAAATAATGCTCCCAAAGAGGCACATCATTCCAGAGCTATAACCACAATAATCAACACAAAAGGCCAAAAGGGCCACAAAACAAGGACCTAGAAGTGGGAATGTTTGCCCTATATTTGAGTTGTGATGGGTGGTTCCAAAGGTGATTGGAAAGTAGGTCATTTTGATTGACACCTGACTGCTATATAACTCTTTGCCTAGTGCACATGTGCTTGCCCAGAATACAGCCTGTTATAATGAGATTCATGAACTTCCAGGCATAAACATGGTATTATAATGAAGCTTAAATTATAGGCAAATTAGGGTAGTACCTTCTGCACAGGAGTCTGTAGCCAGTTTTGGCCAGCTAAGATTATGACCCTCCTGTCCGTCGTCTCTGGGGATGCAGGGGAGATTTGCTAACTACAAATTGGGTGCTTTTTGGGCTGTCTCTGGGGTGGGCTCCTATTCCTTTGTTCCCCTGTCACTCATGTCTGACTAACTACCTAACAACACATCAAAGTTATAATCAAAAGGAAAGTTTATTAGAAAAGGGATAACACTCCATAGACAGTGAGAGAGTGGAAAGGACAGTGAGAAACAGTGAAAGGGACAGTGACAGTAGAGAGAGAGAAACAAGGACAATGAGAAAGACAGAGTAAAAGCACTGAGAGCAACCCTGAGTGTTCAGGGAATTCAGTTCAGATATTATTCTTTAGTTCCTGTGAGTTATAGTTTAAAAGATTTTGTTTGCCCATTTTCCTTTGATGATATAGACATGCAAGGAGAAAGGATAAGAATATATAGCATGAAAAGGTAAGAATATGTAGAGTGGAAGGCCTGCTGGCAGTTCCCAGTCTTTAATCCACAGGTTCCCCATGGTTTTAGCTAGAAGGAATGACTCTGTTGGTTCCCGTTTCCCCTTCACAGGTGTGGGAAATGGGTTGTTAGCTATCCCAGTAGAAATCTTTCTTTGTTTTAAAGTTGTCCTACTGTCCTTGCTGCAGGGCTGATCAGCATATTACATCTCTGAATGTGACTTGATTAACATTTTTAATGACTTGTCTCCTCCCTACAGTACATGGCATATAGTATGTGGCATATATACTCAAGGGAGTATAGATTTTATCCGTTTTATTTGCTGTTGTATGTTCATTGCCCAGAACACAATCTGCATGCAGTAGATACTAAGCTTGGTTGTTGTATGAATAGATGATTTCTCAAAATTTGATGATGCTGTTGTTAATTTTGACTCAACAACAAAGAAGTATATTTTGATGTTTTCACATACATGTATATAACTTATTTGCTGAAGGTTTATTTTAGACTATTTTCAACTAACTCAAATTTGGTAAAATTTTAAATGTTCACAAAAATAATGTTTGAAAAATATCATAATCCAGAAAATGATGAGGTGGTAAAGTTGACAGAGAATAAATAGAATACAGTGAGATGAATGAAAAACAAAATCCACACATGAAGAAATGGGAGCTTAGACCATTTTAGTGTTATTAGGTAGCTAGTCAGACATGAATGACAGAGGAAACAAAGGACTAGGGGTCCAGCCTAGAAATCACCCAAAGAACACCCAAATGGTAGTAGAATTCTGGGTAAGTACATGCACACTAGGCAAAGTTATATAGCAGCTAAGTGTCAGTCAAAATGATTTCATTTGCCAATCACCTAGGAAAGCCTTTGAAACCACCCATCACAGCCCAACTATAAGGCAGACATTCCCACTTTGGGGTGCGTTTGCCCTTCTGAATTCCCCTCCTATTTGCCCTTCTGAATTCTCTCTTTTTGGTGGACTTCTGTGGTCTTTTTGCCCTTTTGTGGCCATTTTGGCCCCCTTGTGTTGGTTACAGTGATGGAACCATGTGCCTCCTTGGGGCATTCCCTATCTCTCTAAAATACATTTGTAATAAAACTATTAAATCTCAGCGACTTGTGATTTTTCATTGCTGTCATTTGAGGAAGAACTGAGGAAAAATGCTAACTGTGCTTCTGTGCCATTGTTATCCCTCTCCCTCCCGCTCTACCTTTGGTGTGACATCACACTCTGATCAGCCCCAGTAGTGACCATATGAAAATAAGAAAAGAAAATGAACCAAGGTCAAACATTATTTACAATGTGAAAGCACGGTGGGAAAAAATTATTTTAAGTTATTAAGCCTGAAAAAAATAGAATTAGGATACTGATATTGCTTGAGGTTGGACAACTAGAGGGATCAGTTTTAATTTTAGTTTTCAGGAAACAGATTCTGGTTGCAGCTGGACTATACTACTTTAGAAAATTGTAAAGAAAAAAGAAAATAAGTTCTTTATTCTGTGATCTGGTGGGACTCTAGCTAGCTCCTTCAAATGGAAATAGGAATTACTTAATAATTATGATAATTGTATTGTGATATCTTAGATATTTTCTATTATAAGAGAGAAACTTTCCTTTAAGAAATTTTTATCTGTAAACTATGAGGTGAAAGTGCTTCACTACCGACAGCATCAGTATCAACATATGAACAGTTATTAACTATGGCAAAACCTCAGTAAAATATCAAATCAAAATACATCAAGTGTTTACTTCTAGTCATTTTGTTTAGTTATTATACTTATTACAAAGAAAGTAGAAATATACGTGTGTGTGATGGTCAATTTTATATATCAACTTGGCTAGGCCGTGGAGCCCAGATATTTAGTGAAACAGTATTCTGAATGTTTCATGAGGGTGATTTTGGATAAGATTTACATTTCAGCTGATGGACTTTGTTTAAAGCCAATTGCCCTTCATTGTGGGTAAACCATAACCAATCAACTGAAGGCCTGAATAGAACAAAGGCTGAAGCTTCCCAAGCAAGAGGGAAATCTCCAGCAAACTACTTTTGGACTTCATCTGCAAACTTGGCTCTTTCTGATTCTCCAGAAGACTAGTTTTGGACTCAAAGAACAACCCATTCCTGATTCTCTAGTCTGCCAGCTTCCTCACTCAGATATTGAATTCATCAAGCCATCATAATCACATGAGCAAACTCTTTATAATAAACCTCTTTAAATATGTATGTACGTACGTACGTATGTATGTATGTATGTATGTATGTGTGTATGTATATATTTATACACATTCTCTCATTTCTGTTTCTCTGGAGATCACTTATTAATGCAATGTGTAATTATTAAATTCAATACGACAAAATGTGCATTGAAGGAATTTACATAAATGTGATTACTTCACATAGAGTTAAAATCATAAGCTTTAAAATTAAGTAAAAGAATGTATACTTACTTGAATGAAAGATGAAATAAAAGGCTACAATATATTTTTAATTCCGATAGCCAATTTTAAAAGTGAATTTAGGTGTAAGGTGTAATTTAGCAAAGTTACTTATATATGAATTATATGATAAATTTTGTTATTCGAAAAAGTACATGCTACCTGATTTTTTTTACTTGTTACATATTTTAAGGATTTGAACCATGTTTTTTCTTTCATCTGGCATTTCAATTACATATTAGAAAATAGATATTCTTTCAAATTCTATCTTAACAGAGATATGCTGAAATTGTGAATAGGTCAGATTGTATAAAATAATTACCTTTTATTAGATATTTTAACATATTGTCTTTGAAAACCTATTGATTTGACAGCAAAAAACCTCTACATAATTGGGTAGATATTTTAACACTTTTACATAGATCATTTATCCTTCTGTATACAGAATAACTCTTCCATAAAAACTAAAATGAATAAATGTCAGTTTATTTGTCTATTTTTAAAGAAGAGCTATGCTTTCAAATTATATTCTCATGATGTATTTATTCATGGAGTATTAATAACTGGTTCTACAGGACTTCAATTTTCTATGAATACATTTGCTCAGATGGTCTGAATCTGATACATGGCAAAAATAATCATTTCCTAATGATTATAGCTCATGTGAATAATATAAAAATACAAGGAAGTATGTGTGGTTCAGAAATATAGTTTAAAAAGTGGAATGAATTACTAAAATGTGAAGGGAAATTAAAATTATTCAGTTAAATCCAATAGCAATGTGTCCATCAGATAGCATAACTACTTGAAAAGTGCCTCAAAATAGTAACAAATTTTTCTACCCAAAGGAAAGAGACAGCTAGATTTGGGTTTAAGTAAACATAAAACACAGATTGTATTGGATAAAACAGCTTATGCATGTCTTAGAATTTCATAACTTATCAAGGGCACATGGATGATTCTTACCAGGCTTGTTTTACTTGTTGCCTGGAATGTTTTGAATTATTTTAACAATATGGCAGCCATTTTATGGTTCTGATAATGTTGCAGTACTTTATAATAAATTCTCAGCTTTTGGAGGAGGAACTGGAAATGACTTATTTAACTCTTCTAGGTCATGTTTTGTCCATATTTATCAAGTATCTCATTTTGGTCACTGAAGATTCAGCAAACATTTATTCTGTTTCAAGCTGAGCTTGGTTTATTTATTTATTTTATTTTATTTTATTTTATTTTATTTTATTTTATTTTAATATTTTAATTAAAATATGAATATTACTACTACTAACTATAATTTAAATTCATACTATAAGCTATGAACTCCACTAAATGTTTTACTTACATTTTTCATTTAATACTTACAATCCATGAGGCCATTTCTGTAGTCATCTGTATATAAGAACACTAGGGCTTTGGTAAGTTACTTGACTTGCCTAATATCATGTTGCTAATTAAAGATTATAAACAATGTGTTTATATGTCAAGCTCTTATCACTTTCTCAAAATATAAACATTTAAAAAATAAGAAAGAAAATACTACGTTTCCTATTTATTATGTACATTACCTGTATATTCTGTTCAACTTCTAGATTGTTGTCATTATTACATCATCAAACAGAAACCACCAGCATAATTTTGGAATGGGTCCAAGATGGAGGCATACGTAGACACTGAAACGATTTAAAAAATCAAATCTTGCCTTTATAACATTTCAATTTCTATATAGATTTTTCAGATATCTTCTATTCATCATAGATATTCAGAAGTTGGAAGTTTATTATAGTTCCTCAGTGTAGATAGTTAACTTAGAAAGAGGCATTGGATGAAAGATTGGAAGGATGATGTGCATAGTTTAAAAATCAAATGTTAAACTTCAATTCAAGATATCTCAATTTGTAGAAACAGAGATTATGCCTGGAATAAAAGATACTGAGGGTATCATATATTGGGAGTTATCCAAAACAGAGCATCATTTATTTTACCTAGATAAAATAAATTTTTTTCTTTCTGTAAGTCTCCTGAATATATTAACCTTACTTAATTCCACATATAGTCTATTGCCAGGGATATCTGTTGCATACATATTTTATAAGATTAAAAAAGATTATTTTAGTGGCAGGACACAACACAATGACAGTCATATAGGTGAAAGACAAAACTCATTGTCCTACAGATCCCAACTAGAGAAGACTGCCAGGCAAGGCCACATAGTGGGTTGTACGGGGGACAGGGTAACAGCAAGCTAGAGCTATAAAGGGCACATTATGTAAAGCAAGGGGGATAGGATTAGCTAGCTTTTGAAGTTCCCTGTGAGTTAGCTAATTTGAATAATTTCTTAGGCTCCAGAACCTGGAGACTCTCCCTAGTTGTCTTGTATATGATCCCTGGGCAATGATAGCTAACGAGTAGTGCCTCTGGATTATGACAGCCAGATAAAGAAGTGTTGATGTGTAGGCTTAATCAGCTGCTCAAGAAAGGGGAACTGACCAAGTTCCCCTTTTAAACTAAGACATCAAAACTGGATCAAGACAATATTGGAAAAAAAATAAAATAAAAACAAAAACTTGTTACAATTGACTCATTATTATCTTGACATTAGTTTTGAGCTTGATTACTTGGGGTCTTTGAGTGGTCCAGGTAGTAAAGGAGACTTTTAGAGTGTATGGCATCAGTTGCCCCAAACAGCATAGAAAATATTTTATTATGAGAGTAATAAGGTGTAAGAAGTTCCTATAGGCTGACTTGTAACCAAGTTTCCCATTATATAACATTTACCAAAAAACAGATCTGGAATTTCAGTGTCTTTAGTAATATCTTGGTGGAGTTGTAAAGTGTGTTAAAAGTATGAGTTATATTTTCTATTACAATAAGATCTTGGTGTATTCACTGAGTCAAGGTGGTAGGTTCAGCATATTGATGGAGGGTCTGAACTGATAGTTTAGTAGCCATGATATTTGTTTGTAACCAAGGGGAAGAAATGGTTGTGGTAGGCGTGATCAGAGATGCGGGGCAAGAGGTCATTGTGGAAAGTTGGCTGTGGGGAGTAGGAGAAGGTGATGGAGAGTAGGGGTCCTTTTCCTAGGGGGTCAAGGTGTTGACTGATATGAAGCAGGTGCCTTCTGGGGAAAGCAATAATCTCCATTAATGTCTAGAACAGCACCGACAGTACAAACCTCCATCAGATTTCCCTTCAGACATGGGAGTGTAAGGGGTTTACATTTTAGCAGATAACAAGGATCAAGGGTTAAGTAAATATTGAGCTCATAGAATGTAATAAAATTCCTAATATTGAAGGAAGGGAAGCAATAAATGTGCCATGTCCACCTTGTTAGCGCCTTAGGAGAGGCAGCCTTTAGGCATCACTGGGGCAGTGGTTCACTATTAGGGGTGACGTCGTCTCTGATGCAAAGTCATAGGGTGGTCTTGTGTTAGAGCAGTGAACTCTGATGTGATGTTATCTCCAGAGTGATAAAAGAAGGTGGGCCAGGGTGATACCATCTGAAACATGAGACTGGAGTATACTTCCTTAGAAGATACCCACTTATGTTGATGTGGGTCATATTTATGTCTCCATGGTATTATAATAATGCTGAGCCATTTGTGGAATTTGAAGGCAATTTTGGGCTTGGGAACTTGATTTACAAATATCTTTTAAGGGGCTTTGTGGGTGCACATCTAGCAAAGATGATGCTGGCATCCATGGTATTGCTGTAATTGGACCAAAGTGCCTCAACCTGACTGGCACAATTAAAGCCCTAATTAAGGGTGACCAAGTTTAAAAGATTTGAATAGTCCAAAAGTTTTGCCTAAATGGCTGATAAGAGTTGCTCTGAGAATAGGTTTTATTATATGGCCTGATTGGGTACATATTGTTAATAGAGTGTCAGTTTATTTACTAATTTAAATATCTGTGGCTGAAGTTGTAGCTTTAGCTTAGCCTGTAGGCATGCCCTCCATTTTAACCAATGACAATGGGCCCTTTGTCTCAATTGTTGCTTTGATTGGTGATAGGCAAGCCAGGGAGGCCTTTGAGCAGCAGGGCTTGTATCAGAAAAACTTGGGACCCCTCAACATTGGCTGTGTTTTGTTGAAACAGTGGCTTATTTGGAGGGTCTGAGCCAACAGAGCACATATCAATGAAGGTATCCAGGCCAATAATAACAAGATCAATAGTCAACAGAATGGTGTGCAACTGCATTTGATAGGCTTTTGTTGTCAGATGTTGATTTGTCTCTAGTGTGTATTATTACAAAGAAGGGATTTTCGGTTTTATTATTATGGGATATGATGTTTATTATATTATTATCTCCAAATTTTATTTTCATTTACATAGTGGAATTTTTGTTTTGTTTTGTTTTTATTTCCCTTCTTAATAGTTCATATCCCATAATATGGGGCACATGCTTTTATTAGGGTCCATGAATGGAGTGCTTTGGGGTTCGCAGGCTAAGGCTGGATTGGTCAATTAAAATTAAATTAATGGGATTTAGTAAACTACATGGGAGTGTTATTTAAGGGGCACATAAGGCGAAGGCACGAGGAGGTCTGGGAGACTGTTGATCACAAGGGCTGTCAGGAAAGTCATATCAAGAACTTACATTTACTTGTGACTCTGTGGGCTGCTATTTAATGTATGCACTTGCATGAGGGGGCTAATGTTAGTTTAAGATCACTGTTGGCTGCTCGGCCAAACAAAATAGATCCTGAGGTAACAGTACAAAGAGTAATAGCTTAACTAAACTCTTATAAGATGGGCAGGTGCCTGGCCCATGGAGCTATCTATAGTTAATGGGTGCCAAGAAAATATGTGCCCTCCATCTGGATTCCATCCTTTCTAAGATGGGGACAGAATCAAAATCCCATTAAGATAGGGAAAATATTATTAAGGATCCACATATATGAATATTTATATACATAAAGGCAATAAATATCTCTCTTTAAATATAGGAAAGGATGATGGGAAGATTTTGTAAAAGTTGGTGTAATGTATGAATAGCCAAGAAGCCCTGAAATAAGAATGATTAAAGCCTGGAGTAAGATAGAGACACACTTAGGAGTTCCTTTGTCATTTTGTAACTTGTAAATAGGAGTTTTGGAGAGGCCCGTTAGACTTCTCAGTTAAGTCAGCTGCCTGGTACCTACCAGGGAAATGAAGTTTCTTTGAATGTCTTTTCTAAGAACCCAGCATTGTATATTCTGAAAAATGAAATGTGTTTATTGATCACTATCAGTAATCCCTAGAACAACAAATGAGATAAGGAGTTTCCTGGTGATACCTTTTATTGTGGCCTTAGTGTATGCAGACACTTGTGTGACTTTGATTTATATTTTGGCTATCTGTGAGGCAAGAGATTGCCGGAGTTCTCTACCCTAACAAGAACAACTCTTTAACAATAGCTCAATAGTCCATTAAAATGTGCATCTGAAGCTGTTTGCTGTCCAGGGCATCTAGTGTTAACATGACTGTCTGAAGTTTGGCCAGTTGTGTTGGGTCCTCTCCTTTTTCAGAGTCATGCTGGTTAAGAGATGGAAGGCAGCAACATTTCACTGAGCTCCATGACTTATGATGGCTGCAGTACAATCCATATAGTCTGTGAGCTTACATTTCTTTTCACTCAGTTAATCCTAAGGGACTCCTAGGCAGTCAAGGGGCTTGGGGGAGGGAGACTTCCTCCAGTACCATGGTATCTGACAAAGAACTGAGGACAAGGGAGGCCATCCCTTTCTGCAGGTGGAATATGTCAGAGGGCCCAGGTTTGGCTTCATCCTATACCAGGAAGGCCTCAGTAGCTCAGTGGTGAGCTTTGTGGAATGCTGCTTTCATTACCTAAAGCATAATGGGCAATCAGGTAAGGGGAGTCACAGGCTCAAGGTCTGTGAGAGAATTTATTTCCAGAAGAGGCCAGTATGTGGCCAGCAATTTTCACTCTTTATATATAGCATAGAGATGAAATGGCAGGGGTTTGTTGTTTTGTTTTGTTTTACACCAGAAACACATGAGCAACTTATGCCATCAGGTGGTTCAAAGATTCTAAGAGGCATGTAAAGAGGTTACCAAAGGCTCTACAATGAAGGATTCTCTGAGAGCACTAACGATGTATCTATCAATTTTAATTTAGACAGATTCTATCACCTTTTGTTTGAAGGGACTCTATTTAAGTGGGTTGATTTGTAAGTAGAAGCATCAGTAAGATTAAGTAGAATTTGTAAATAAGGAATAGGTTGCCTCTAGAACCTAAAAGGATTTAAAAATATTGATTGGATTGATATGTCCTTAATGAATAGGTTAAATGATATCACTTGAAAAAGGGTGTCATCAACATAAAGTCATACTTAGGTTCCTAGAGAAAGATAGATGCAGCTGAAACACACCTGAATGCCCAACTGAGAAAGTGTGATCATATGGCCTACTACTTCAACTGCTCTAAGATGGGCTTCACTTAAGCTAGCATCTACCCCAGGAAGTTCAACCAATTAACATTATTCCTTTGTGTATTCCCATGCTCAGTAAATTTGGATGAGAGGCATAGCAACCACCTGCAGACACAGCAGTAGGCAACAAGGATTTAGCTAAGCTGCTGGAGTTTCATCTCAAACTGTCCATGTGGTGGTTTAGAACCAATTAGTAAGGTAAGAACAGTCTCCCCATAAAGCTAGCCAAGAGTCACTGGTCACGGCCATATCTTCTTGTTCAGAGTACCAGTTTTATAAGATTTAAAGATTCTTTTGATGTCAAGACACAACCAATGAATAAGACTAATATGGATCAAAGGTAAAACTCTGTTACTTACAGCTCCCAATGAGAGAAAACTACCAGGCAAGGCAACATGAGGGGTTGTACCCAGGACGAGGTAACAGCAAGCTGGAACTATAGGGGGAAGCTTATGTATGGTAAGAAGGATGAGGTTAGTTGATTTCCCAGGATTCATGTGCATTGACTAATTTTAATAATTTTTCTTGGCTCTTTGGTATAGGGCCTGACCCTAGTTGTCTGGGCCTAGTTCACCTGACCATGGAGTGATTAGGGCCCAAGAGTGTGAGAGCCATATATAAGGTTGGGTGTGGATTTAAATGCTCAAGAAGGGGAATTGACCAGATTCTGTTCAGGGCCTCAAAACTGGGTTAAGATAGCATTAAAACAAACAAACAAAAGCTATAATACAATACATTATACTATTTGGTAATTTTTTAAAAAGTGATTTTATATGAGAAAAGGCTACCTGATGAAGCATGCCTCAATGTAAATATAATAATTAATAAAGTATATGATTTGGTAAAAATATATATAGTTGAATTTGCTACTTCTGTGTATTGAATCTTCATAGTTAACATTGGTCTTGCCTAATGTTTATCCACTCCAATAAAAAATGAATTGGCAGTTGATTTTCAATGTACAATTAATGTACAAGAAACTCAGATGAGAGATGTTAACAGGCGGATACCAGATATAAAAAATATTGCAATAGGAAGTGACCTAATGAACACTTAGTTATATACATATTCTTATTTTTACAAAAAGAGAAAATTTGGTACAGGAACTTATGCAAAGTCACGGAGTTTATAAATGCCATAGTCAGGATTTGAAACTGGCTCTCCTGGTCTCCCGACTTGTCTTTATTTATACTCTATTAGACACTATTCTTCAGGCTTTTTGAGCCAAGTTTATTTAATCAAAATTAGCTCATTTTAAGCAAATTCTTAATCTCTGTTAAATTGGGTATTGTTCGTCTTCATACGGTTTCATGACATTATTTTCAGATTTATATTGAAGACAAAAATCCTTGATAAGTGTCAAATAATAAAATTATATCATCAATCTCCTATCTCTGGAAATAATGTAGGCTATTCTTAAACATAGGGATTACATTTAATTTTATTTGAGGAAAGTTTTGAGAAAATGGTAGAACCATCTTTGAAGATTTTATAGTGGGTTTGCAGAGTCAGTTTTATTAATGTTTACCAATTTTAATCAGATTAAGGTTATACTTAATATATCTGATGCACATCATGTTTTATTCTATACTTTACCTATCCAGATATATGCTTTGAAAATATATATTTTACTTTAAAGTTATTAGGCCATGAGTATGTATTGAAAAATGCTTTATAAAAGTCAATATATCCTCTAATTAGGCCACTCTCAATATCTTTCCTCTTAATACTTTTAATGTTATAAATAACAAGCTTCTGCATAGCAAAAGAAACCATCAACAGGGTATAGAGACAATCATCCAAATAGGAAAATATATTTGCAAGCAATGCCTCTAATAAGGGCCTAATATCCAACATATACAAAGAACTCATATGACTCAGTAACAACAAAAGAAAACAAAAAGATCCACTTAAAAAATGGGCAGAGGACCAGAACAGACACTTCTCCCAAGAAAACATACAAATGGCCAAAAAACATATGAAAAGATACTCAACATCAATAGCTATTAAGGAAATGATAGTCAAAACCACAATGAGATACCATCTCACACCTGTTAGAATAGTGTTATCAACAGGACAAGTAATAATAAGGGTTGCAGAGGATGCAGAGAAAAAGGAACCCTCATACACTGCTATGAGACTGCAAATTGGTACAACCACTATGGAAAACAATATGGAGTTTCCTCAAAAAATTAAGAATGTGATCTAGCAATCCCTCCACCGGGTATTTATTCCAAAGACTTGAAAACCCATATCCAAAAAGATATTTGCACGCCGATGTTCATAGCAGCATTATTCACTGTGGCCAGGACATGGAAGCAACTGAAGTGTCCTACAATAGATGATTGGATAAAGAAGCTGTGGTACATATATACAATGGAATATTACTCAGTCATAAGAAGAGATGAAATACTGCCATTTGTGACAACATGGATGCAACTTGAGATAATCTTGCTAAGCTAATTGAGCCAGACAGAAAAAATTGAAAACCACATAATATCCCTTATATGTGGAATATAAACCTAAAAGGAAAAAACAAGACAAATAAGCAGAGAGTCATCGACATGGACAATAGACTAGTGGTAACCAGAGGGTAAGCGGATAGGGGGGAGGGGTGTAGATAGGGTAAAAGTGGTCAAATATGTAAAATTGGAAGTTACATAAATTACATCAAGTGAATAAAAATATATATATATAAATAAATAAAAATTAAAAAATTAAAGAATTTATAAATTAAAAATAAACAAAAGAAATAACAGCATTTTAACCACCTTTTCCCTTTTTTTATCTATTCTGCCCAATTGATTTCTATTACTGACTGCTTTGTAGAATGGCATGAGTGACTACTCCTAAACTATATGATTCCACCCAAAATGATGCATTTGGACTGCCAATCATAGGCAAAGCACAGTATGAGGGTTGTAATACAAGATTGTGAACTATGCCCGTGATCCCCAAAGACATACTTTTTCTATGTATCATGGTAACTTCCTTTAAAAATTGACTTCAAAGAACATTCCTATATGTTAAAAACCCCCAAATTTTAAATGGAAACTTTCATAACTTTTCTTAAAGTCTGTCTTAAACTAAGAGCTGCCATTGACTATTTAATTTGTGAAACAAGGATGAACTCTCCACAGGTTTTTCTTTTTGTATGTATTTTAGTACACTAACATACATTTTACTATATTTGTGGTATTTAGAGAGAAATATAACAACCAAGTGTTTTAGCTTTAACATACATTTTACTATAAAAGAGAGGAATAAAATGGTTTACTGCTTGTTTTTCGATTTCTGGTGGCTTTTTGGTGTTTGTTTCATTGATATCTATCTAAATTTGACTCTGATAATAACAAAATATAGAAACAATACAACAATGGAGGAGATTAAGGAGATAGGACTAAGGACAAAGAAATTTTTATCTCACAGTATTTACTATTTTCTTAAGAACAAAATAAACTGTTGTATTTTATGTATTCTGTTTGACAATAGGCAGTGTCTAGTTAATTTTTAATATATTGCTTACTCAAACCAATGGAACAGAATAGAGAGCCCAGAAATAATTCTATGTGTATACAGTCAACTAATTTTCTACAGAGGTTTAGCAAAGTAGAATGGGGGAAAGTATAATCTCTTTAATAAATTGTGTTGGGACGACTAGATATTCATATGCAAAGACTGAAATCAAACACTTATTTTAGACTATACACAAAAATCAACTCAAAATATATTAAAGACTTACTAAGATCTGAAATAGTGTAATACCGAGAAGAAAAATAGGGGAAAAGTTATTTGACATTGTCTTGACAGATTTTTTTTTTTTTTGGATTTGACACCAAAACACAGATAACAAAAGCAAAAATAAATAAGTGGAAGCAACTTTATTCAAAATCATTTTTCTCTCTTCTGTAGTATAAAGTACCCCTTCTAATATAAGAATATTGAAGTATTATTCAGCCTCTTTTCAAAATGAAGGGGTACAAAAATAAAAGTCATATTCAATTTGGCTTCCAGTGTCCAGGCTAGAAAATGCCAAGGGTTCGAGAAAGTGAATGGCAATAATATAGCCAGTACCTAAGTCTTTTGGGGCATTGTTTGTTGAACAAAAAAAAAAAAAGGAAAGAAATCATATAAGGAAGTTCTTTATGATTTCAGCCGTTCTGGTGCAGCTGGAATGTCAGAATGACAAACAGTATCTGGCGTGACACTGAAGCCAGATCTACTTAGCCAAATTAACCATAGAATTAATCCTTTTGGCTCATTTATCAAGTGAATATTTGTGGTATTTAGAGAGAAATATAACAACCAAGTGTTTTAGCTTTAAAAGTATACATTCTTAGTAAGATTTTTAATTTTTAAATTTTCGGAGTTGACAAACTGTATCTCTAATTACTGGGTAATGCAATACAATTCTCTTTTTCTTTTGTTATACAGTCTGCTAATAAAAAGACATGCAAAAGCAGTTTACTGTGAATTTATTATAGGGAGCCAGTGGGAGTGGGGGGAAAGGAAGAGAGGAATTATTCTCCTTAAACATGGGTTAAACACATGGAGTCTGAAGCAGTGAGTTTCCCTAAAACTAATGTATCAACTTCCAAGTGTTTTCTCCTGGATACACCTGAACAAAGCTCTATAAATGTGGCTAGTATAGTCAATTTTCATGTAGTTTTATTTTATTTAAATGAAACTATAGCTTTCAGCCATTGAATTTTATTATAATTTTACAACAATATCGTACATATTATCTTATTTTTTATAATTTTTTTTTATGAATCATTAAGTGTCATATTACCTGTGAAATAGACTCTTGTGTACTTTTGGCTTGAACCAGAAGTAGATGACCAGGGAGATGTTGTAGTATAAAGAACTCTAAATTAAGAGTTGGAAAACTGGGTATTATCCCTATTTCTTAAAGTAGGTAGTTTTGGCTTTGTGATTTAGGTCTTGAGGATTTGATTTCCCCTTGTAAAAAGTGAAGGTGCATAACTATAGTATTTTTAAAATTTTTATCAATCAGCATGAATCAATGAACCTTCTTTCCATATCTTACTTGTAGAGCTCAACTGGGAAAATTTATCAGGAGTATGTTCTGTCTGCATCCTTAAATTTTTGTGTTTGGACAGTGTGGGAGATAGAATAAAATGTCCATGTCCTAATCTCAAAATCTAAGGGAAAAAGGAACAAGTTTGTAGATAGAATTAAGATTACTGATAAATTGACTAATAAAATAGGGAAATTATCCTGGATTATCTGGGTGTGCCTAGTCTAATTACATGAGCTCTTATAAGTAGAAGAGTTTGACAGAAGAATGGGTCAGAGAGATGAAACTAAAAAGAGAAGGAGAAGTTCCAAGCATGAGAGATACTCAAATAGTTTAGAAACTAGGTTTAATTTACACTTAGCTCATTTAACCAATTGATTAACCAAAGTTCTACAGTTCTTCTCTTACCAATTGCATTGTTTATTTATCAATTGATGTGTTTTAGTTTGCAGACTTTGAACTCATCTACAACCAAAGAATATGCCTTGGCCCTCATATGAAAAAATTAAGACATTAGTGTACGTTGACATATTTTAAATTAAAATTAAACTTTTCAACTAAAAGACTGGTATGCAATTTACAATGACCATGCAGGTACATAAATGTGAGTGGTGTTAATGATCTAATGGCATTTATTGGTAGATAATGGGATGTACAGAAGATTGGTGTCCAATCTAGTCTGGGTGGTAAGGAAAGTATTCTCTGAAAAAGCTATATAAAATGCAATATCTAAAAGATAAGAAGTTGATGCAAAGAACTTAAAGATTATAAAATGTATTGCATGATTTTAATGGTGTTATCATGTTATTTGCTTTTATTTATTTAAAATCACTTTATTTCTACTATGATCAAATATACTGGTAGGCCTTGAAAATATAAAAATGGGTTAGACACAATCCTAGCACTCAGGAATTCAAACTCTCATGAATCATTTGCCACAGAATAGAGGTATTTGTGTCTCTCATCATCACAATTCTACTTGCAAATAATTGTTGCACTATCAAATGATACAATGACTTCCTGAATATTTTATTATTTATAGTTTTCTAGTCTCCTCTGGTTCTCAGAGGGCACTGAACATTTTTGGCAAGTTTTTAGCACTATTTTAGCCAGGTCACTCATCATTGGTACTGTAATGGCTGAACAGAAGTAGAGCACTCTTTGCAGCTGATTTTTTTCAGGTGTGCTCTTTATAGAAGCCCTAATGGGCAGACAGTTCACTGCATCTCTAGCTGTTGGCATATGGCGTCCAGGAGGACAAGGCAGCCCAGACAGCCCATCAGATTAACCATGTAATAGACCCAGAAGCTGCTTTAAAGCTGTAAAACAAAATTGCTTATGGAGTCTGCCAGCATGCCAGATGCTGCTATTGGAAGAAATATCTTCCAGTGCTTAGCATCTGGGTTTCATGGTTGCCAGAAAAAAAAGAGAAAAGGAACTGGCAATTCACTACCAATGATATTGCTTTTAAAATATAAGAATTTTTATATTTTTTAAATGTTAAATGCATTGTTATAGCAAAGGTTAAAATTAGGTATCTTTGATATATACCACTATTAACCCATATCCTTACAAACCTTAGGCAGCTGGTTGGTTATTATCTAAATAAATCAGAACACAGAGAATCTTGAATTTGAATGTGAATTTTTAGTCTGTTTCCAATATGCTTATTTTATTGATATTTTGCATAATAACATTCTTGCCAACTGAATATAAATTTTATATTTAACTAAGGTAAGAAATAATGTTCTCATATTAGCACACATTAGTTTGTTTCCTGTCTGCCAATTATGTAATTGAATATTATAACTAAAGATATAACACCCAAAAATCAATCAACTGTTTTCAATGGAATTGTTTTTCCAAGCCAAATAAACAATGGATTCAATTAATTTAATTTAAAGCCAATTAGATTTATTCTTTAAGTCCAAACACAAGATGAGTCATTTCTTGTCAGTTATATAATTTATTAATATTGCATAAATTGAAGAAAAATTCCTAATATTTAAATTTATTTAAATTGATATATGATTAACAAAATATGTATTAATGAATCATAAATGCTAGCTTATTTACTTGACTCAGATGACTCTTTGTATATTGCTCCAAACAAAACTATTCAATATGAATATGAAATATCACCTCAAATTTACAATTTACTGTGCTTCAACATTTGCACCTTAATGTCTCGTGCAAAAACTCATTAATTTTACAATTTAGCCATAATGGTTAATTATACAGCCTAACTTTGTCAGAAAACTACTAATTTAAAATAATTTTAAATTCAAATACATTTTCCTGTACAGCTAATACATCCAATTGCCAACTCAATTAAATATGAATACATTATAACTTTTAGTCAATAATATACCATAAGGCACTAATAATTAAACTATGCTGATTTGGATATTTTACTATTCAGGCTTAGATTACTTTAGAGATGAAAAATGCTATTTATTTCTTGAATATTATTATGAAAATCTTTTGCTAATTTTCTGGGGAAAAAATAAATAACAAAGAAGAATTTTATGGAATCTGAGTCTTTCCATTAAAATCTTAAGTTTTTCACCTGTAACAAATAAATATTTGTTGTCGAATATTTTGGATAACCATGTGGCAACATGTATCCAAGTTAAAATGCATACCCTTAGCTGCAAGAATTATAGTTTAAGCAATCTGAACTCTGTATATGTTTTCGTATGGGCAAAATTTTATGCATGTGTGCCTGTGCATTTGTGTGTGTGTAGGAATATTCATGGTAACATTGTAGTAAAAAAAATAGAAATGATCTAAATGTTTATGAATGGAGGACAGGTTAATAAATTAATTATATAACTGTGTTTTAGATAAAAAGAATGAGATAGACTTTTTTGTAATGGCACAAGGAAAGCATTAAGTTATAGTATTAAGCAAAAAATATTGTAATATACACAAGTTTTCTAGAGTGTAATCTGATTTGTATAACTATTAAAAATCTAAACCTAAATATTCAGGTTCATATACTTATTTATATTTCTGTAACAGTGTCTCAGGGAAGGCAGAACAGTAGGGGGAGATGCTGAGAGCCCATAACTTTTACTCAGTATATTTTTGTAGTATAAGCATGTATTTATACACTACTAGTATAGTTATTATAGGCAATTTTTAAACATTGAATTTTAAAGTATAAGCCCAACTACCAGTTTCATTCATTTGCCCATTTACTTATTGACTTCTGCCATGTCAAAAGCATTATGCTAGATGTGCATACATATGGCCTTTAACATCATGAAGTCTAGATGGAATGATAACAAGCACGCACATTACTAAAAAAAATAGTCTAAAAGTGCTATACAAGGAGATATTAGAAACTGCTGGTACAAAGGGAAAATGATCAATGCTACTCAAACAAATTAAGGATAGCTTTCCAGAAGAATAGAACTTTGAGCTAAGTCTTATGGATATATAGAAACAATGTCACGCAGTTAGAGAGGATAGTCAATTTAGAAGGTCAACCAAATAGAAAAATCAGCTGAAGAGGAAAATACCCAAGAACCATTCAAGATCTGAGTGATGAGATTAGTAATAAGGCCTAGTGAATAACATGGAAAGGTCAGAAAGGCCACCTTATAAAGATCCTTATAGGCTATGCTAAGGAGTTATTCCATTTTGTCATCCTATAAATAATGGAGTTCCACTGGAAATTTTAGAAACAAAGAGAAACATCAAATATACATTGTTTGAGAAATTACTATCTTGATGGTTTGAAAAACAGACTAGATTAAAATAATTAAAGATAGACATATAAAGGATATTATTTAGGAGAATATTTCAACAAACATGTCAATAGTCATTATATGTGCATGACTATGTTTGTATGTATGTGTTTGTGGAAATTTTATGTGTTAATTTTATAAATAAATACATATAAATTATGCTTTAATTTATGTATATATTTAACTTTATACATTCACTCTATATATAACAAAGTTCAAATGGGTACCAAGTTTTGAATGTTGGAATTAAAATCAAAATGACCTTGCTTGATTGTTCCAATGCATAACATCATTAAAACAAAAAAGACTATCTGACATACAAAAAAATAACATTTCGAAAAGAAGAATCAGAATAGCTGTACAAATGACACGATAAAATACGAAAAAAAGCTTAAGATTAAAGCCTAAATATTGAATTTCTTAAAACAAATGTAAAAATATTATATCTGACAAAGAGGCTATTTAAAAATTGAACATATGTCTCCATATATAAAGATAAAATTGTATATTATTAGAAATTTCCCTAGTACCTCATAGTACCTAATTGCTCAGATTAGTTTCTTTCTCAGTTTAATATATAATAAACAGCGTGGCATTGGCAGAAAAACAGACACACAAACCACTGGAACAGAATTGAGAGCCAAGAAATAAACCCACATGTATATGGGCAAATAATTTTGACAAAGTATTCAAAAACATACAATGGAGAAAAGAAAGCTTCTTCAATAAATGGTGCTGAAAAAATTGGAAAGCCACATGCAAAAGAATGGAATTAGATGCTATCTGTCCCCATACATCAAATTGGCTCAAAATGGATCAAAGATGTAAATATTAGATCTGAAACAATAAATTATATAGAAGTAAACATAGGAACTAAACTTATGGACCTTGATCTTAGAGAGGATTTTATGAATTTGACCTCAAAGGCAAAGGAAATAAAAGCAAAAATAAATGAATGGGATTATATCAAACTAAAAAGTTTATGCACAGCAAAAGAAATCATCAAGAAAACCAAGAAGCAACTGACTTAATGGGAGAAGATTTTTGCAAACAACAGCTCCGATTAGGGGTTTATATCCAAAATATATAAAGAACTCATGCAACTCAACAACAACAAAAAAGCAATCCAGTTAAAAAAAAAAATGGGTAGAGGACCTGAACAGACACTTCTCCCAAGCAGATATACAAATGACCAACAGACATATGAGAAGAAGCTCAACTTCACTAGCTATCAGGAAAACACAAATCAAAGCCCGACTGAGATACCACCTCACACCTGTAAGAGTGGCTATTATCAATAGGACAAGTAACAACAAGTGTTGGAGAGGCTGTGGGGGAAAAGGAACCCTCATACACTGCCGGTGGGACTGCAAATTAGTACAGCCACTATGGAAAACAGTATGGAGGTGCCTCGAAAAATTAAAAATAGAATTACCATATGACTTAGCAACCCCTCTTCTGGATATCTACCCCAAAATTTGAAAACATTTATGAATAAAGATATATGCACCTCAATGTTCATTGCAGCACTATTCACAATGGCCAAGACATGGAAACAACTGAAGTGCTCCTTGATAATTGATTGGATAAAGAAGCTGTGGTATATATATACAATGCAGTATGGCTCAGTGATAAGAAAAAGATGAAATATTGTCATTTGCGACAACATAGATGGATCTTGATATTACCATGCTAAGCAAAAAAAGTCAAACAGAAAAAATTTGAGAACCATATGATTTCACTAATATGTGGGTTATAAAACTGAAAGCAGCAAATAAGCAAAACAAACAAAAACTTATAGACTCAGACAAGAGTTTAGTGGTTACCAGCGGGAAGCAGGTGAGGTAGATAAAGGTAAAGGGAATCAAACATATGACGACGGAAGGAGATTTGACTCTGGGTGGTGAACACACAATGCAAAATATGGATGAAGTATAATTGAATTTTACACTTGAAACCTATATAATATTATTAACCCTGTGTTTACTCAATATATTTAATAATTTAAAAAATGCTAAAAATTATATCTCTTTTGATTTTTTAATTTTCTTTTTGATTTTAGTCATGTCTTAATGATCTATACTATGAATTATCTTTTTCTCTCTATAATTAAAGGTGATTGTAATAAAACCTTACTTGGAATTTACTTAGAATCCCTTTGTGTCAGGCAGCCGCTGTTGTTAAGAAGTATTGGGATAAATATTTTCTTTTCATCTTACAGATGAAGGCACCAAAATTTAGAGAGTAAGAGATGAGCCAAAATTCACAGACCAGTAAGCAACCAAGCCAGAGCATAAGCCAATATTAATCTCATTACAGACCAGTGTTCTTTCCACTATACAGTGTTAAGTGGTTTAAAACAAATTGAATTAAGTGTGTGAACATAAATTTTCATGACAAAAGTTGGTCTGTTAACTAGATCTACATTTAGTTGGGACAAGTTTGGCATGGCTGTTTAAATTTTTAGGTTTTTGGATTGAAAACTTTCATTCTGACACAAATTTAATCTGCTAGTTAGAGTAATAGGCCTGACATATAGAGGTGAAATTATTAATGTAATATTTCTTGGCTGTAGCAAAACTTTTGTATCACACTACTTATATATCAATAAACCTGTTAAAATATACAACTGTGTTAGCCAAATGCACTATTAAATCCCGTCTTTTTTAAAATAGTGTATGAGGACATAATCAGATGGATTCAAAACCAAAAAAAAAAAAAAAGTGATACTGGAAATATATGTGCTATTCAAAAATCTTCAGAGAAAAATTTTTGGATAAAATCTTGAAAATGTGTAAAACAAGAATTAGTACATCAACATTACTCATTTAAGTTTTAATGTGTGTTATTTATGTTACATATATTATATATATATTTGTGAATCAACATATATGAAGATATATATTCACAAATATAATTATCCCTTTCAAAACATTGCTATAATTTTTATATTTTAAAGAATTATAAAATATGTATTGTAGTAGACATAATGATGCTTCCCCAAAGATACATGCTCAGAATCTGTGACTATATCTATATCTATATCTATATCTATCTATATCTATATATCTCCTGGATTTTCCTACTTTAATCACAATGTTCCAGATAAGAGGAAAAGCAAGAAAACAAAGTCAGAATGGTAGATGTGACCAGAATTTAGAGGAAGGGGAGGGAGGAGGAGAATGAGAGAGAGAGAAAGAGAGAGAGAGAGAAACTATTATCCAAAGAATTCACAAAAACTCTGGAAGCTGAGAAAGGCAAAGAAATGTAGACTCTGGAAGGCATGTAGCCCTCCTGACGAAGTCCAGAACTGCAAGATAATGAATATGTGCTGTTTTAAGTTATTAAGTTTGCGTTAATTTGAAATAGCATCAATAGGAAACTAAAATACATATATGTCACTGTACACATAGTCTACATTAGTAAGCACTTGGAGAGAGTTAAAAAGGAAAGAAAGATAGGAAGGATGGGGTAGGGAAGCTGGAAGGAAGGAGAAAAGAAATTGAATTAAAAAGTTAGAGAAAGGTGAATTACCAATAAATCAATATCATCTAGGAGATTTTTTTTTAAGTAGCGTTATTTAACAGTAAACTCTTATCTAGGGAATTGAACAGAGGGGAAAAAAGTTTCTTAGACTACAGATGACATCTGCTGAAAATGTAGGTATATAGAAAATTTGAGTTTTAACAATATTGTGGCTAGGCGACAGAAGAAATGAATTGATAACAACTACTACAACATGAAGAATAAATTAACGATGGAAATATGGATTAATAGCAATTTTTATGAACATATATTACAGTAGCTATAAAGGTATTAATTTTAAATAAAATTTTCAAACTTAATTTAGCTCACTGAGTAAATTATGTATTGGTATGTGGGAAGAGGTATATGAAATATTTTTATCCCTTTCTAATAGTATACTACCAACTACTCTCTACAAGGTAATAATGAATGAAGAATGGGAAATAAATGACTTCTTACAAGCCTTCACTTGTCTGTAAGAGAAAATCAAGAACTCTTACGCAAATCGTGTGTGTATGTGTCGTTGCATGGAAAGTAATGCAAGAAATCAAAGCATAAGGAAAGTTCTAGAGCAAAGAGGAGTAACCTGCATTTCTATTCACACATTACAAATAATCAACTGCTTCTCTTTGAGTGTATCCACTTCCGTCGACCTACCTACCTGAAAGGAGAAACAATAGTCATCTCCTGAGGTAGGTGGTGGGGAGAGTTATTTCAGCACATTTATATGAAGGAAATTACTGCATAGTGTGATTTTGGTGTTAGAAAGTCATTCTCCTCCCTCCTGATTACATCCAAATAAATCACACTAATAGTTTCACTGATGCCTCAACACAAGAAACTAGACACATTTATCCTATAGTTACAGCTACCTAAAATATTTGTTAATTAGTATATTAGTATGTTAAATACACATCATGATAAAAGTGACTTATATTTCTTATTTTCTAAAATAATTTTCTAAAAAGTTGATTTTGTATGTAAAGGATAGAGAAGAAAGCAAAAAGGAACCAAGTTCCCCAAAAGATAGGATGGTTCAGAAAAAATAACAATAAAAATGAAAAAGTTTATAGGAAGGTACTGACATTGGGAGATATGAAACAACAAAAACAAAATAAAACCTATTTTTCTTTCTGAAAAGATCAAGGTCAATAAGATAAATGATAGAAATATCTCAAGACATGAGTGGTATACATTCTGTTATTTAATCTTGGATTTTGAAGGTACCTCTTGAAACTTGAAAGAGACTGCTTTAATTTGCAACAAGTGAAATATTATCTATTACCAAAGAAAAGTAAACTAAAGTGAACTATTATTTGTTCACCTCTATAACATAGAATAAATCCAAACCACTCTTTCTCTCAACCTAATTAATCCAAAAGAAACAATCAGGAATAAAGATACTTCATCTAATTTTTATGCCCCTATGCTAGTCAACTTTTTTCTTCTGTTTCCAGAATAATTTTGGAGTTTACAAATTGAAAAAGATTTTGTGGGATGATTCCTCGTAGGAGATTAGCTTTAGCTTCTGCCACAGCTGACCTAGCTTCTCTGTCAGTCACACTTTATTAGGAATTTTATGGGTTTACTATACCTTTCATACATTTTACAGCTATTCCTGCATTCTAGAATTATTATTGAAATATACCTACTATGCAAAAGACACACCTTTTATCTCAACACAGAGGTGGCTATTCCTTTTACCCATCTCATGTGTATAAATATATCACAAGTGTGCCCTCAAGTCACATTTTTATTAATTTATTGTTAATTATCTTTTTAGAAAAAGGTACTGAATGAAAAGTTGTTAAATATAACTTGTTTATCCTGCTGATACCAGATTTTCTGTGTCATTTAAAAAGTTTCTTACTAACCCATTCATAGGTTTAGTTTGTATTCCTAGAAGCTGACTCAATCAACTTAGTGGATTTTATCTGGGTTCTTTTATACTTTCATTCTTTATATTTTCCTCAGATAAATGTATCCATTCTATGGGTCTCATGGCTATCTAAATGCTGATGATGATTGCAATATCAATGTCTCCCGCCCAGAACTATCTTCCAAATTCTACATGTAGATATGTACTGTACACTTCCTCTTGAATATTACCCAGGAATCACGACTTAAACAAATAATTCACCACACCTAGTGTATTCATCATATCCCAAACTCTATTCTCAAGGTTACTTTACATTGCAGTTAATAGGGCAAGCTAAAACCTTGAGTGTCATTATTTACTCTTCAAATACTTTCATATGTCTTAGATGATTTTCGCAAACTACTTTCACTTGTCTTCCTAATTATCCTGAGCTTATTTCTTTCATTTCATTCTCAGTGCTGAATCCTTTATTCAGACAATGATAATTTCTCATAGATTGCACTGGAAAATAAAGTCTGTCTGATCTTTTGTATTGTAGTGCCACTTCACTCCATCATGCTCTTCAAATTCTCTTGTAACTCTTTGTAAAAAATATAGCATGTTTTGTTATTATATTTCCTTGTTTAGAAAAATCATTCAATTTCTCTTCAGTTGTCTAACATGCAATCTGATCTATTCTCCTGAGTATAACACATGATTCTATAGCATATGACTGTGTATAAATATATAATACTAAGAAGAATGTTTCTCGCCTGAATTGAGGTGACCTCAATCTCATTCTCCAGCATCATTTCATACAATATAACTATCATATACTACAACCACACTAGATTTCTTGTCTATGCCTTTGTACGTGTCTATTTTCTCCTCTGAAAATGCATTCTTCCATTATATTCTTGGCAAATATACTTGAAGCCCCAATTCATGAGTCCCTCTTCTGTCAGGCTTCCATGACCACCTTAAGCAGAGGTAGTAACTTTCTCTATATACACTTTGAGAACCATTTAAGTATAGTATTTATCATATTCCTTCATGACCCTTCTAAATCAGGATTTCTTAGCCTTTACACTATTGACATTTGGACCAGACAGTTCTTTGTTTCAGAGGGCCTTCCCTATGCACTGTAAGATGTATAGAATCATTCATGGCCTCTATCCAAGAGCGCACTCCCCCAATTATGATAACAGAAAATGTCTTCAGACATTTCAAATGTACCCTGGGGGCCAAAGTAGTTTCCAGTTGAGAACTGCTACTTTGAATGTATATGTCTTTCTGACTTATGCCTTGCAGTATCTCTTGGCATTTAAAACGGTGCCTAGCACATGAAACACACAACATAGATATTTGTAGTTCTAATGAATTAAAATAAATCAATATCTTAATATGCTATTGAATAAAAATTTTAATGGAAACTTAAGAATGCATATTATTTGCTTACTGTGTTGTTGTTTTTAACTTGTATAAGTAGAATTTACAACTTGCTTTAGTTGTGTTAGGACAGAGTCATGAAAAAAATTTTTGCAGACCATCAAACACTCCTTGCATTGATTTATATGTTAATTAATCTATAAATTTATTCAGTGGATAGGTGAGTATGTACCAGAGTTTTATACTTGAGTTTGGTACTTTGGGCCTAGGAATAAAAACTATTCAGGTACAACTCAAGATCCAAATAGACATATGGAGAAATAATTGAATTTAATGTGGTAAGTCCTCTGCTATATACAGGTACAGAGTTCAAGCTGATTTTCAGCACAACCTTCACTGGTCTTCAGGCAGTCGGTTTAGCACTAAACACTGCTAGTTTGATCTAGACAGCTGTTCTTGCATTTTATATGTTCCAAATTGACATATCTCGCTTAGAAGCAAAAAATTCTTTGCCTTTATTTTCCCATTTTGATGAGAAGATGTTTTACTGATTAAAGTTGCTTAACCTTGCCAGTTGCTTGAGGTCATTAGTAATAAATAGTTACAGATGTAGAATGTGGTGGAAAAAGGATAAATTTGAGAATGAGACTCACCTAGATTTGGGCAAGACATACCATAAAATGGGAGTCAATTCTAAAGTATAGTAACCATGTATGGTTCATATGAATAATGTTCTTAAATGCTCCTAAAATTCCTTTGAATAATTAATGAAAATAACATGAATTGTGATAAGTATATTTTATGCATCTGACTGTTTAATAGTCAGGCCATGCAGAGTCAGTGTGTGCATGTGTATATGTGTGTATTTACATACATGTATCCAAACATACAGATATTTTTATTTATTGTATATATTACTTAGAATCTTCTGTTAATTAGACCACTTCATTCTTTGATTAGATAAGATTAAAGCAGAAGGCATTATACTGAAGGTAGAATTAACATGCATATGTAGAAGCAGTAGGATTCTAAGCTGGGTTTGTTCAGTGGATAACTAACTCATTACAACCTCACAAACCACAAAACTACTATATTAGGGAAGATTTTTGAATCTCATACAAGCAATTGGTCCAATTTAATAACTATTTTTCTGAATGTGTATCAGCCGAATGATATAAAGGGGAAAGAATGGTATAAATTACAGCAGAGTTTGAAAAGTAAATTATTAAAAAAATGGAAACAGAAAGAAAAAAATGTTAGTTCTCTTCAGAGGAAATCAGGGAAGCCTAGGTGAAACTGGTAGCATTTAAAATAAAACTAGGAAGATGAGGACAGTTTAAGGAGGTTATTAGGTGGATATTCTTTGAAAGAGAGGGATTCGTGATAGAATGAAAAAGTGCAAGAAAAAGCATGGAGATGTTATGGAACATATGAAGTTAATGCTAATTATCAAGTCATTTTTCAGTAAATATTTCTCCATTCATAAAATTAAACCCACATATCAAAGCAGGAAGGACACAGATTTTTCAGACTGAGGAAACTTTATAGATTTGAACTGAGGTTACCAATTGGTGGTCTGCAAACCAAATAAATATATGATGTATATATAACTTCAAAGTGTTCTAAAATATTAGCCAATTTTAAGTATCAAATCTCATAAAAATCCAAAATTCTAACTAATCAGGATATCTGGAAACATAGGTTTTATCAAATACAAACCTGCTACAGCATTTGTCATCTTGGAAGCAGTCTACCTTCCCCTTCCTTCACTGAACCGTAGGACTTTGTGACTGTCAGAAGAACACCCTGAACCTTTAGCACATGTTCCACCCTAGAACCTTCTAACCCCAGGAAGGAAAGGCAGACGCTTCCATCTGAACACTTAGTCCTCTTTTTCTTTCCAAGCCTCTATGTTTTCTACTCTTTTCTCTAAGAGTACTGTGTAATAAAACATCCCCTTGTGGCAAAACCTGCTTTCTTCCAGGTTTTCTGCTATTGGTAAGAGTGAGAGAACTCTAACCCAAAACACAGTGCCTCTTTTCTCAAAAATTCTAAGTTTTTCAGGAATCCAAATGATATTTTTCTGCTTGTTCCTAGCCTTGCAGCAAACATGTTTTGTATTAAATACATTTATGTATAAATAATGCATGTATAAAATATACTAGAATCATGAAATTTTAAAAGATGAAAAAGTTATCAAGGGCTTCAGGTTAGGATATAATAACCTAATCTCAAATGAAATCAAGTTAAGCAATATTGATCAGATATATTTTACTTTTTCATTTTTTTTAATTATTTTCATTTATAAAATTTTTCTTACATTTTATTCACATTCATTATAGTACATTATGATTTTTTTATGTACCAGAGACCACTAACAACAAATACAAGGAATATATTGCTATATTATAAAAGTGCATGTGTCATTTTGCAATATGAATCAAATCACATTGCTATACACCTGAAACTAATATAATGTTATATGTCAATTATACCTCGATTTAAAAAATAATTGGCCAGAGTAAGAGTATTTACACCATGGAAATTGGAAAATCTTAAGAATCAGGATTTGTGCTCCCCCTCACTGCCAGAATGCCAGTTTAAACATTTCTCTGCACACCATGATTAGAAGACACAACTCATGGAAACACTATAAAATTAGACAGAGACATTTAATATGAATTTAGCAGTTATTCCTGGGAATAACTACTTTACTTTGCAATGACAGTTGTCTCTATTTTGTTGCAAACAAGCCTCTAAAATTTCACCTTTAAAAACAACACACTGATTTGTATGTACCAAACATATACCAACATAGGTACTGGTGGGAGGAAAAAATCCTACATTAATATTACTCGAACTAATACATATGAATTGAGATTACATTTATTATGAAAACATCATAAAGAAACAGGTTTTTATTAGAATGCAGTTAGAAGTGAAGAGGGTGTCCTCCAAAAAACTGTTAGATGATGAAAAAACTGGCTCTATGATGATTGATGCCAATGCTACAAGTCAAGAACCTAAATAATATTGCTTAATACTAGGTAAGAAAGGAAAACAAATGACATATTTCTAAATAAAAATGTTCTGTATAATAAAAATAAAATAAAATACGCATACATTAAACGGCACTAGAGTCAGTAATACTAAATATGAGATTACTCTGTGCTTCTCATTTTAGAATGCCACAATTTTGCTAAAATTTAATATTAAAAATCCCTAGAATACTCATATTTATGGAGAAAAGAACTAAAGATGAAAGAGCAATATATTGTTTGAAATAAGTAATATGACATTGGATATGGGGATCATTATATTTTAATTATTTAATATTAGTTAATAACGTGGAACTCTCTTTATTCATGTCCAAACATACTATGAGAATGTGTGATTAACTCTGTTACATCTCCAAAATATCCTGCTTGAAAAGATGCTGAGATTGATTACAAGTCTGTAAACCAATATCCTGCATCAAAATTCAAGTGCATTATCATAGCACAGACGGTGTTATGGCAGATGTCATCCAACTGCTTCATAGCTGCATGATCGATGGTGCAAATGGTGATTGATGCTATTGACATGCCATGGCACCTAAAATAGAGTATGTTTGTGTATGTCGGGGGCAGGGGGAGATATTCACATTTGGATGAGAAAATGAAGACAAAATTATAGGACTTGAAAAATAGTTGGCCACAGAAAAGGGATGAAGTGCATAATGAATGTAACAGCTGTTTTTGGAAAGGAAGAATATAGTGCCAGCAAGAAAACAGTGCTGTGAGGAAAAAAAAGGGAGGGGTGGTTTCACTAAGCAGAAAATGCATGAGGCTTTCACTTTCCAACTATGTTTATATTTTGCTTAGTTTTATTACAAGTGTAAGAATGGGTGTGGAAAGTAGTGTTGAGTGTAAATGCTCTCTTGTTTAACAGAAATGACATTTTTATCTGTCACATTTCACCAGTGGAGGAATGAGGAAAAGGAAAGGAAGATATTGAAGGACTTAAGGTTAAAAGGTAAATTGTATCTGTTGTAACAATTTTGAACCAAATCTTATCTAAAACATCTGATTTTTAGCTGTAAAAAATATATAGAAGAAGAAATACATTAGAAATCTGTTGACATTAATTTTGTGTATTCGGGCTAGGAAACCTTATTTTGAAATTTATTTTAAGAATAGGAACAAATGAGCTCAATAAGGAAAGCCTTGTTTTTGAAAAGATCCATTAAGCAATGAATACATGTATAAACATAAATAATCTTAGGCCAGTCCCATGAGGCAAGAAGCCTGATACACATTATTGAAAAGAGATGGGGGAAGAGGAACATGATCCCAAGTAATATAATACAGTGAAGGATGATAAATGCAAATGAAGTTACTGCATAGACATTAAGCATTATTGATTGTGTTCCTCCCAGTGGTGTTTTTTTTTTTTTTTTTTTTTTCAGTTAGGAATCAGCTGTGATTCTTTTCCTATGAGAATATAAAAATATTCTTTCATTCTTTTTGCATTCATTTAGAAACTGTAAACATGAATACAGAAAGTGCTCAAAATGTCACATTGGAAATTATATAATATAGTTAATTTTTATGCATTAGAAACAATCTCCTTTATTCTAGAAAGAAAAAAATCACCTAAATTAAATAATAAAAGATTTATTTTAGTTTATTTGTATACATGGTTATAGAAATGTTTTAAAATTACACAAGCAATATCTAAAAAAAAAAAGAAAAAAAAAAAAGAATACTAATCACATTCCAGGCCCTATTCCAAGCACAATATATATAAATTACAGGTCCAGGTTATACACACACACATACACACAGAGATACCACTAATTCAATACACACAGTGACCATATGTGTTAAATAGATGTTATTATCCTGATTTACCAATGAGGAAAATGAAGAAAAGAAAGGTAAATAACTTTCCTAATGTTACACAAGAAGCTTGTAGCTGAATGAAGATTGCTACTCTTAAAAGATAAACCGAGGCACATTAAAATTTCAAGAGTTTGAGCAAACACTGATTTGAATCTGGCAGCACCAAACCCAAAGTGGTTAGGAGTGCTCTGCCCACAGGAGCTAAGAGAGAGGGTTTTTCAGAGAAGCCATCTCAGTCTAACGTCCTCCTCATTTAATTAATTTAACACTACTTAGGTAGCCGAGTTTCTAAAGCTGCACTCTTTAATGCATGTTCAGTAAAGATGGTTTATGATTATAGGAAAGCCCAAATAAATGAATGCATATTATGAAACCATGTCTAATATTTTTTAAATATTCTATTCTCTGTATTCTTAATTTGGAGGCCATTAATAGGCTTAAAACTTCTGAACTGTTATGTTTATGTGTTTTTGTGGGGGAGGGAAGGGAGAGTTTCTGCAACCTTCCTCTATTTCTCAAAAGGAAATTTGACCAAAAATGTGTAAGGACAATTGATCTCATCCCAACTCCTGATTTTACCAATGAGAAGAATGAGACCTAGATCTGTGAATGGTCCAGCTTGGATAGTACAAGGTCCTCTGCTGGAAAGAAGAGTTAGTGCTGCCTGGAGAAATTAACAGTGGACTCTGAGGGAGCAGTAACAGAGGCTGTGGGAGAAGCCATTACTAACTCAGACTTTCATTGGCTTTCTAGGTGTCTGCTTTGCTCTCTCTTCACTCTTCCTGTTGTATTATTCCAGCCCTCACTCCAGAAATTTATTTTACTTTTTGATCTTTAAGATTTTTAAACTGCATCTGTCAAATACGCACTGCCAAAAGCTATTTTGCAAAATTCTACTCTAATAGTCTTATATACCTGCATTTATCTACTCTTGTTCTTCATTAACAATGAAAGATAACATTTTTTTTTAATTGGATGAGGGTTAGAGATGAGACCCTAATTCTGTAATAAATTTTTAAAATACTAAAATGCTAAATATTCCGCATCCATTTTGGAAGATGATAGTGTAAGTTTTAACTGTGAGGAGCTATATTTCTTATTGACTGAATTTAACAGCCTGAAGTCCTCCTAAAAAAGTAAAATTTGGTGCAGAATATAGACAACCTTCATCCAGATGACAATATAATACTTCAGCAGCCAATGCTGAAAAGATTATTCAGGATGCAATCCAGTGCTGCTGGTAACAGTATACATCACTGAAGATAAACCCAGAATAAATAACATGCTTGATGGTTCTAATTCCTTAAAATCAACATAAAAACCTTGCAAGCTATTTCATGCCAGGTTTGACAGGTGGCGATAATGTTTGAGGATATACTGCAGTGATAGCAATGAATGGTGCAGCATTCGAGGTGTGCCTGGGTAGAGAGTGAAAGAAACATGAAGAAGTTAAATTGAAGTGTTTCATAACATACCACTTTACTGAGCTGCCTTTAAACTACCTTAAAATATTTTCCATTTTTGGAAAGTTTAGAGATCAGCAATACATAAAATGGCATTCAGATGAAAAGATAGATGGTAATTGTACAAAATTAAGAGTTCGAAGAGAATAAAAACTGTATCATGAAATGAAGATTTCTTTTTATCTGTGACTTTACCAGCTTTGTGGCATTATTGTAATACTTTGGATTCGTAATTTCTATTAATTGCAGGTTTTCATTTTGTCTCTTTGTACATCGTGAGCCTCCACCTGTCAATATTCACATCAAAGGGCTTTTTCATGCTAAGTCTTTTTTCACATGAAGTCAGATAAGTGTTATTTTTAGTGTTATGCTAAACTGTTCAGTGAATAGAATTGTGATAATCAGAATAAATATGTTATCTTATGAGGCATATTAGCTACTAAGCAGGGGAACATACTAAGTGTGCAGAATATGCTTTTTATTTTTATTATTTTTTATTATTATTAAAAATTATTGGGGTGACATTGATCAACAAAAGCCAATAAGTTTCAAGTGTATAATTCAACAGTATGTTGTATATATATTGCATTGTGTGGTCACCACCCATAGTTAGACTTCCTTCCACCACCATATATTAGACCCCTTTTATCCCTATCTACTGCCACCCATCCCTGCCTTCTCTTTGAGAATCACCAACTGGAATATGCTTTTTAAACTGAGTTTAAAAATTAGGCAGAAGTAACATTTCCAGTGGATTTCCTCTGAAAAAAAAAAAAAAGTCAGATAAGGAAAACCACAAATTGAAAAAATAACTTGTACCAATCACAAAATCGAAGGCTATATAAAAGTGTCATTATCTTACTTTTTTAGAGGAAGGAAACATTTTTAACTAATGTCTTCAGCTTATTTAAAAGTAAAATTGATAAATGTACTTCTGTTTTTGCTCTTATGAATAATTTTAAAGTCAAGTGAGATATGTTTGTCTCCATGTGGAATGCTACCTATGAATTTTGGAAGAATTTCTGTATCTTTTTATTTCTTCAATATATAATTAATATGTACTTATTGAGCTTTTAAAAGTTAGAACTGATGCTCAGTTAAGGTTTTCACAGAGATAAGTAAGTCATGGTACTAGGGTGCTTAGTTAATTTATAGTTCAGTTAAAAAGGTTTAAATAGATTTTTAAAATGTAAATCAGTACTAGAACATAAAAGTGAAACAACTGAATCTTTTCTAGATATCTAAACATCCAGATAAGTTGTCTGTGATTAGATAAAGGAGATTTTGGTCTTTAGAAAAGATGGGGGGCGGGGAGGAATCACAGACTAAAGAAACAATTTAAACCTATAGAAGAATTTGTTAATTTGACTTATATTTAAAGAAGAACATACTACAATAGTATTTGAAAGGTCTTCTCTTTTATTATACAATGGAGACTATAAACATGGATGTTCATTTTGACTCTTCTTTTAAGTAGTTTTGTGAGTTTGGATAATTTTTCTTATTTGCAAATGAAATATTTTGAAATTCCTTAGCTTTTGAATTATATAAATATGTGTTATTTTCTCTTTATGGACAACCATAATGTCAAAAATTTAAGCCAGTAATATAGAACTTTATTTGAGTTTTTATTTTAACATATCAATTCATTGGAGAACACTCAATTTCATATCCTTAAAAATTATATTTGTAGGAAAAAATGAAGAGAGAATACAAAACAGTATACATGAATGAAAGAGTGATGGAAAACAATGATGTGTTTATGTATTTTTAAAAGTTAAATCAATAAGCATGTATACATTTTACATTTCACCTTCAAAATGTTTTTTCTTTTCTTTGTTTTTTATTGAATATTTAAAATATTTGCTTTGTTGAAATTTTCAAAAAACAAGTCAGTTATATATACTAAGAAGTTACTGAGGAAATTGTGAATGAGTTCTGTCCTGGAAGTGCGAATGTTTTTTCTTTACATATGGCTCTTCTATCTGGAATGAGACCCCCTTGTAAATATAGATGTTTGTGAATTGTTCTTTGATTTTTATTTTCTATGTAATAAGTATGTAGGTATTTTAAATGTATTTTTCTTGTTATGCAGGCAATTTGCTCTTCTGTCTTATAAGTTTAAAGTCTTGTGAAAATATAATATAATAATCATTGGAATGCATTCAAGTCCATTGTCCTTTCACTTCTCAAAAGATACTCTAAAACAACTGCCATTGAAACATTGCATTTTCGTTTAAATGAGCTAATTGTTTCCTCCCATCATCACAATAAACACCTTTCAAAGTGAGAGCAATCAAGTATAAATACTACACAATAGAATGTTTATAAAATATTTTAAATCTATATAGTTTTCTGTGAAAGATGAATATTGACACTAGTTTATGCATCAGGTGAAAGTTTTAAATAAGTCTATTGCAAATGAATTGATTTTGAGTATTTATTTCTATGTAACTAGATTTCATGCTTAAGAGCATACAATATGGAAGATGACATGTTAACAAGCGTGGAAAAACAAATTCTTTTTCCATTAAGTAGTATCCAATATCACAAGCAACATCAAGTGAAGCCATGGATTTCATACTGTAAGTCATGATTAAGTTTGAGTGTGATCCTCTAATAATGTTAAGTAATGAATTTTCTTCTAGTGTTCAAATAGTAGGTCAGGTCCTTGTGGTGTGAACATACGTCTGTCTTTAAAACTGCTGATTTGAAATGGTGCCTCTTCAAGTGTTCTCATTATAAATGACCTTTTATAATGTCTCCATGTTTTCCTTCTAATAATATTATTTTCTAAAATTAAATTACTGTCTAAGAATTCAATGATAGTCCCCAGAGATGGCTTCTTAGACACTGAATTCATCTTAGAAATTACTATAAATTATAAAAAGTTGGAGGGAAGCTCTTCACATAGTCTTGACAGACAGAAAAGAGAAAGCAATCTTAAATCTTGGCTTTTCTCCTCACACTAACAATAAGAGTGCCAATAGGTGCTGGTTATGATGGTGGTTTTATGCGATAGACACCTGTTAAGTAGGAACTGGACTGTGACCATCAACTCCTTACCTACACACCACTAAACAGCTTTCTGTTTCTAATGACTTTTGGCCAGTGTTCATTTCTAAGCCAGTAGTTCTAATATGACCCAAGTTGGTATTGCACTATTTAAGTTCCCCTATATGTAAGAATGAAACAAAATTTAAATGATCTTTTTTGAGCAGAAATATAATACAAAGTGATCTGTTACATTATAATAAATTAAAAAATAATTTTGACTAAAATATTATTGTAATTACAAGAAATTATTGTAATTATTGTTAAGTACAAGAAATATGTATAGCATATTTTAGCATAGCATAAGTATAGCATTCATATGAAATACACGTGTACTCTTATGTTATAGCCATATTCATGTATAATTTTATGAAGAGAAGCATATGTGAATGCATAGCTGCATTGCTACAGATTGAATAGTGTTGCTATGCACATCCACACTCCATAGAATTTCTGTAGTAATTTCTAAAGCACAGATCTAGGCATGTTAATACCTTAATAAAATATCTTCACTGGCATCTTATTTTTTATTATTTCTTAGCATGACAATCAAAGCCCTCTCATAACCTGCCCAATCTGTTTTTCTAGGCTGATCTCTCTCTGGTTATAACAACCTTCATTATAGGCTCTGCACTTTCCTAACTCTGTACCTTTTATCACGTTATTCTTACTGACTAAAAGTTTTCCCTCCAACAGTCTGCTTAGAAAAACCCTATTAAGTTTTCCAAGTCCTATTAAAGTGTTATCTTTTTGGTATAGTCTTCCTCTGTCCTGTTATTCAGAATTAGTCTCTCCCTCTTTAGCACTCACGTAGTAATTTATACATCTCTTATAGCATCGATCTATCATGTCAGTATTCTACTCTTGAGTGATTATATTTGTTCAAATACTTGTATTCCTAACTAGACTGAATTCCATGGATTCTGGGACTATACCCTAAACAGTTGTTTAACCAGAGGCAATGCCATGTACTAATATCTATGGGAGCAAATTTGGGGCAAGAGTGATAAGGAAAAAGGGCAGTAAATAGAGCTTAGGCTGTCTGCTGGCAAGAGAGAAAGCTCTTAAAAATACTTTTTGACAATAGTCTCCATATTCCTCATGGTTCACACAGCTTCCTTGAAAATATTTTCCACCTCTCTCTTAACTCGATACTTATGGCAAATATTACACTTTAAAAAGTTTTTGATGAAAAGATGTCACTCTTGGAGATTTTCCTTAGGTGGGAAATCTGCTCTCTTCTCTTCTACTCTATATACATTTGAACTCTGTACTATACAAATATGATGATGGAAACCCAGAGACACTTGTTAATATGCTATATTTCAATAAGGAAGTCTAACATCTCAATGAAAATAAAATCTGCCATGATTTTTCATGTTTATAAACTCAGACACCATCTGACAACTGAACAGCAATATGCAAATAGACTTGCTGTGATTTTAAGTAGCTTTTCCTGTTATTCAGATGTGCACAATGCAGAAAGTCTCCTGTACTTTCCACAGATGTCCAGTGTAATTGTTATAATTTTGATATGAACCTGTCCCCTTGTCCCAGTGCTAAAAATGGTACTATGGGAACAAAATTGGACTGGGAGAAAAGACTGAACCTGCCAAGAATTTTGAAAATGAGCTCAAAGGTTTTTCTCTATCTTTCTAATTTATAACTGACAGTGGTGTTAAGACCCTCGTGGATCAGTTCCAGCCCAGACAATCCTGGTTTTATGTATGTAGAAATGAAATGAGTTTTGGGTTATAGCTAATCAGCTTAATAACAATATCAGCATCTGCCTGGTCTTACTGCTATTTCTCACCTTGGTTGGGTTCCCACTCTGCATTCCAGTCTCCCAGCATATAGGTTCTTATCATATAACCCAAATCCCTATCTTGTACCTAAAAGGTATTTCTAACTATTGATCCCCATTTCTTTCTTTTATGCTACTTCCATTTCTTCCTTTTATGCTAAATATCCTCTACCTATGTAGATGTTCCATTTTGTCTGATCTGTGACATTTTTGTAGTTTAGCAATCTTGCCATGCCTTTCTTGGCTGTTCATCCTGAATTATTGATCTGTGTACCTCACATAGTGGTCTTATGATTATCTTCAAGCATCCATTTTATTTATTTTATATATACATAAAAATATACATTTTATATATACAAATATGTACACACACACACACACACACATTTTTGCTTCATGCTCAACAAAACTGTTCATGAATCATTTACTAGTCTCACAAGTCTCTGTCCTAATGTCTTTCTTCCTCCTTGTTGACCTTCTAGCGCCTATCTTAAATGTCATTTCTATTAATATCAGCTGGAAGACAGCTGATACTATGCTCACTACTAAGAGGTATGTCACTGTATCAAATATAATTGAATTTAATAGGCCCTCTAGAAATGTATAAATAAGGAGTAATTCAGGTCTTATTCCTGTCTTTTATTTTTCAGGTCCCAAGTTGCATTAGCAAGAGAGCTTAAGAACTAGTAATAGACTACACTTATTTTGTTAACCAGATTGCCTGTAGTGCTTATAGACCCTTCTTGGGAAAAAAGTCATGAAAGTTCACATTTTGTAGCACCATACTTTCTGCCCTTAGTCACAGATGTTTGAATCTGCATTCTGTACCTTTCCCAAGGTCAGCAAATCTATAGGCTCATAAGTCACTTATAGCTTGCCCTAGTTTGAAAAGATTAACAGAACCAATCAGATTCTTTCACTTGGCAATTTGAAGTAAGAGAACAAGCCAGTTAGCAGTGGGAACTGAGCATGAAAGGATGGGATGAGATTGAATTACATCTATGAAGAAAGGTTAAATTTATGAAGAGACAGAAACCATGTGGGAAATTAGACAAACTTATGAAGTAGGGAAATTTATACAGAAAAGAAATGAGAATAAAGAACTGGAGAATGGGAGAGACCCATGGTCAAAACATGACAGGAATGGCAAAATGTTAGCTGCGAGACCTCACAATCTTGCTGTTGAAGTTTCTCAAACTATAATGAATCCTGTTAGTGTTAAAAAGAGAGTACTCTCCTCAATAAGATCTAGTGTGTTTCTTTCCCATAGTTTTTCACTGGACCCCTACTTTTCCTCTTTCTTACATACACTTTGATAATATGAACACTTTATACCTATTTTTAAAATAAACTTTCCATTACTTGAAATAACTTCAGTCTCTCTGTTTTTATAATAACCCAAAGTGCCAAAACACAACATGGAATTTGTTTTTTACACACCCTTTGGACCTGCCTCATCACATGTAATAAATATCAGGGGCTGACTCACTCTTCCAACAGGAATATTTTCTTCTTGTTTGAATGCTTTTATAATTTTGATATATTGTCCTAAAAGTAATATAAAATCTCAAAAGAAATTATTTTGAGGTAGTTATATATAAATATCTACGTAGGAGTAAATAATATACTTAGATCAGTTAAAAAAGATAAAGAAAACAATATTGTTAAAGAATAACATCTTATTCTTGTTAAAATATGAACTAAATGTAATACCTTGTTTTATTTGTTCTGTAAATTGAACTAAACATTTCATGCAATTTGGTGATATATGATTAGAAGAAATTATTAATTTTTATGAGCTATTGTGTTAGACAGCCACTAGGCCTCGATGGTCATCACCTCCTGGTATTCATGCTCTTTTGCAATTTCCTCCCCTTGAGGAAGGTCAATGGCAAAACTAATGGAATGTTACTTCTTAGATTAGGTTACAAGGAGGCTTTGGCTTCCATTGTGTATGCCCACTCTTGCTTGGTCTCTTACTTGCTACCTCTGAAGGAGTGCAAGCTGAACTGAAAAGTCCACAAAAACAGCCATGAGTTGAGGTCCTCAGTCCAACAGCCCACAGGATTTAAATTCTGCCCACAACTGTGTGAATGAGTTTGGGAGCATTTCCTATTCACCTTGAGCCTTCATGTGAGAACCAGCCCTGGCTAATACCTTAATCACAGCCCTATGAGACACCTTGAGGCAGAGGCACCCAGCTAAGCCAGACTGGGATTCATGACCTATAAACAAAACTATAAAATAATAAATGTTTGTTGATTTATGCCACTAAGCATTGGAGTAATTTTTATCAGCAGTAGATAACTAATACTGCCATAAACAATTATTAGTTTTTATTGTTGAAAATTATGAAGATGAACAAAAGCACCTAGCTGTAAAAAATATCAAGCCATCTTATAATTTCTAGGAAGATAATAAAGGGGAGGTTCTCACTTGTCTTATCTACCATTCCTGTACATCCTGGCAATCATCAACTTTAGAACCTATAAATTTCTCATTGTTATTCTTGCTAAGAAGTTTACTGTAACATATTATGATTGATAAGTAATAACCCACCATATTTATACTGGTTTTCCGAACTTATTTTTTGTGTTTATGTAATGAGTCAAACTTTTAGGGGAAAACATCAGCACATATTTCATCCATTACACTTCAGCTTTACTTATTTTCTATAGTGTCTTTTTATACAACCTTTTTATATAATCTTTTAAGACAGATTAATGTAAAGATTCTCCTCAAAAGTTTGTAAAATTTTAATTATGGTAGCTCTTTCCCATGGTAAGCATGCTTCCACATTTTATTTTTGTGTAGGTTCTTTATTTATGCCAATTTTACTTATCTATTGCTATTATACAAATCACCCCAAAACAGTGGCAAAAGTAACAAACATTTATTTGCTCATGAATCTAAAATTTGGGCAGGGCTCATTTTTGTTCCATGTGATTGGCTGGTGTCACTCATGCAGTGCGTTTGAGTGTTTAACTGGAGCTGAATTATTCAACATGCTTTATTTAGCTCACAAAGAATGTGACTCATTGGCTATGCCTGGAACAGCTATATGATCTGGCCAGGCAGCTCCTTTTTTCTGCGCTTGATTTCTGTAGGAGAGTAGGCAGACCGTTTTTCATGGAACATCAAGGCTCCAAGAGATCGAAAGGTAAAACTGCCAGGTCTCTTAAGGGCAAGGCATGAAACTAATACAGTGTCAATTTCACAACATTCTATTAATAAAAATAAATCCCAAGGCCAATCCAGAATATGAGAGGAGAAATTGACAAAATCTCTTGATGGGAGCAGTGGCATCTGCATGTAGGAATGGAAGAGAAGACAGTGATCAACTTTGGCCTTTATGTATCACAGTGCCCCCGAGATTTCAGCTTTAGCTACGTGATGCCTGTTCCTGGTTAAAGTTTCTACAAAGAAAGATTTGGTAATAGGCAAGCTTGCTAAACTATATCTATATACAAATCAAATGAAAATCAACATTTCCATGCTCTGTAGATTTGAAATTATAACTAACTCTAAGACCATAAATCCTAAAAAAGGTAGAAGAGACTGAAACATTTATAGATGGAGCAAGGGATATTGAAGTCCCAAAATAAACACTGTCTGAGTGACAGAGGAGTCAGCAGAAACTTTAAAGTTTTGTGGAAAAAGATGATGAAAGGAAAGTATTGAAAAAAAAAAAAAAACTAGATAAAGATAATCTTTAAAGAGTTAGGACAGTGCTTGCCTCTATAGTTTAAACAACTGAGAAGAGAGGCAGTTTTCCTGTCAAAAGATATTAATAAAAGAAATAGCCACATGATATGTTCTAGAGATTTATGGTCCACATTGTGATTTTTTTGGAGCCCCTGTTGCTTCCAGAAGTATGTTATTCACATTGTTAAAAATATAGTGGAAGCGAGATAAACTGTTCGTAATCTTAAAATTTTAGCTTGCTTTAAAATATTAAATCTTATCTTATTTTGGAAGAAGATTGAGGAGGTTGCTATCAGTGAGTAAAAGTAAATGGAAGGACTTCCATAAGGTATTTGAAATAGGATATAATGTACACATTATAGTTCAAGGAATTTGTGAAATCCTAGTATCAAACACTTTTCAGACACAGAATTAAGGGAACGCTCTTAGACAATTAGATTGGTGCCCAAAACCTATACTATTTCTGCAATATTTATTTTGTATATTGCAATTAAACCATCTTTAATTAACTAATATATAATTATGTTACAGAATGATTTATATTAAACAATTTACTAAGAAATTACACTAAAATGTTGGTTTTGTTATATTTTTAAACATCTAATCGATGTAATTATATGCCTTAAAACTTATGCATTTAAAGTATATAATCCAATGACTTTTAGCATATTCCAGAGTTGTGCAACCATTACTACAATTTAATTATAGAACATTTTCATCATTCCCAAAATAATTCTGGTACACATTAGCGGTCACTCCCACCACCCCACACTCAGGTCGAGGCAAACACTAATCTATTTTTTGTCTCTATAAATTTGCTTCTTCTAGACATTTTACTAAAAATATTATACATTATATTGTTTTTGTGAGTAGATTCATAAACCTAATGTTTTTAAAACTCATTCATATTTTAAGATATATATTTCATTCTTTTTTATTGCCAGATAATATTCTATTGTATGGATATATTATATTTGTTTTATCCACTGAATAGTTAATGGACATTTCAGTTGTTTCTACTTTTTGGCTATTT
>CM053501.1:43326702-43483168 GCA_028627145.1 Eidolon dupreanum | reverse complement strand
TCCTTAATCCATTTTGAGTTAATTTTGGTGTGTGGTGATAGACAACAGTCTAGTTTCATTCTTTTGCAGGTGGCTCTCCAGTTTTCCCAGCACCATTTATTAAAGATACTTTCCTTTCTCTACTGTATGTTTTGGCTTTTTTTGTTGAAAATTATTTGCCCATATAAATGTGAGTTTATTTCTGGACTCTCAATTCTGTTCCACTGGTTCAAGGGTCTCTTTTGCTGCCAATACATGCCATTTTGATTACTGTCACTTCATAGTATAATTTGAAGTCAGGCAGAGTGATGCCTCTAGCCTCATTCTTTTTTCTCAAGATGGCTTTGGAATTCAGGGTCTTTCATGCTTCCATACAAATCTGATGATTTTTTGTTCGATTTTTTTAAAAAAATGCCTATGGGATTTTTGATGGGGATTGCATTAAATCTGTATAATGCTTTAGGTAATATGGTCATTTTAACTATGTTGATTCTTCCTAAAGTTTTGTGATTTTTAAATAGCTATATGAGATTAAGTTCTTAAGAGAAGCAGGTAAAAATAGCATGTTAATATATGATTAAATTATGTTTTTATTTTAATTGTATAGTCATAATGAAAAGAGATCTTGATCAGGATCTTGGCTAATATGAAGAATTCTGGAGAATTGGGTTTTTTTAAACTATAAAATTATTGCTCACCAGCAATTATTGAGTGTGAAATACAATCAGTTTTTAAAATTTTATTTTGAAAAATGTTTGGTATTGTGTATTGATTTCCAAATGCTTGCTATGGAATAATTAAATGTTACAAATGTTAAAATGTATGTAATTTCAATAGTGGTTCAAAATGCAAGGGAAGTTTACTGAATATTCTAGGCCACATGCATGTTTAACTTTTGAAATATGTGTGTAGGGGCAGAAAGTCACATGGATGATATGCTTTGATCAATTCAGAAGCTTTCTGTGAAAAGCAATGGCCAATTAAAGTCTCCAAGCTTTTCTCCCCATCACTGCCACTTTTTGAAATTAGAGGTCAACTGAATAATAACACCTGGGTATTTAGGGCAAGGATGCATGCAAACGGTGGTGACATAAGAAGCAATGTTCTCAAGTAAAGTAGTTCAAGTCCATCTGGGCTCTGAGCCTTTTCCTAGACAGGTTAAAAAAGAACTCTCTTAACTCTGAAATCCACTCGCCATTAAGGTTCTTAAACTTTAAATGCATAAGAATTTTCTGGGGTGCTTGTTTAAAAAGCAAAATCCCTAACCCATTTTAGAGGTCACATTTAGTGTGTGAGACCTGTGCAGCAGTACAGGGACCCATGCTCAGAAGGGTCTCCACATTTGGTTTAATGTTCATGCTTCATTATCTTGAAATTTTTAATAATTTTATTTTGAACTAATGTTTTTTAAGTGAAGTTCAATAGGGCAATTGAGCATGTGCATAACTGAAGGAGATATATGCAATAAGTTTGCCCACTATTTTTTGTCACAGCATCATATATTGCATTTGTGATACTCCATGATCCCAGAATTCTGGTGGACCCCTGATTCTCAGGTGTTCAGCCAAACTCAGAATGAATACACGATAACCACATTATATATCTACAACCAAATAAGCAGGTAGACCGGCAGCCCTGAGAGAGGTTTGTTCAAAGTTCCTTCAAATTAGAACTTGCTTCAAATGTAAAGAAGGCAATGCATCCTAAGAAACATGAGCAACCAAGGAACCCCATCACATCCTTTTGTTACTTCCCTTAATTGGCCAACCACACACACTGAAACTGATGACATGGAAAGAAAAAAAGATAAAAAAAAACCCATAGTTTCTTTTCTTTTATTCCTTTCTTACTCATCACTAAGCATAGAGAAGAAAGTGCTGTTAGAATGTGTATGTATCAGGAAATGAAATATCAACCGATTTAGTTTTGTGGAGCATTTATTTTTCTAGTAAGAATGAAATACATAAGCATGTGCTGACTAAAATTATGAATTTATAAGTTGAGTAATTCCACATACACATTAAATGCTCTTAGTATTTTCATCTTAAACTGTCATTACACAATATAAAAATGAGCATAAAATTCACATTAATAATTTACTTAGAATAAAATAGCAAATAACCAAACATCATAACAAGGTAAAAGGCCTTCAGCACAAAGGAAAAGGCTTTATAATTTACCATTTAATGGAATGTTTTTCATGCTTTTTAAACAAGGGCACACACATTTTCATTTTGCAGCAGGCACTGAAAATTACTCTGTTCAATAAGTGTAGAGTGGAACTGGACATCTGCATCTTTATGAGCTGCGATGCAGGTAGTATATAGAGCACACTGTCCCTGTAGCACTCATTTGTTTCCAGAAAGCATATCCTTGTATTATTGTTTGTGTTTACATGGATATAGCTCTGATCATATAAGATCGCAAGATCTATCAAGGTAAGACATATGAAATACTTTATGTATCTTACAGTTTTAATTGTCTTCCTTATAGTATCTTTTTTAGAAAATATTTATTTATTAATAATATCATAAAGAGACATCAGACAATAGTCGAAGTAGCAGTAAATAAAACAATTTTCACAATAAGATGAAATTTTAAAAAATATCGTAGTCCACTGTGACTGTCATGACATATTTTTGTATAGTATGCATTAAAGTTACACTGCTGAAACTAAGGTTATTTCCATCTAAAAATTGTAAACAAAACATTTCTCCCAATTATTTATAATTAAAAGAAACTATTGAATGTATAAATATAGATTTATGTTTTAAAACAAGAATTTTTTGGTAGAATTGTGGTGGCACAAATATTATTCTAAGTGAAATCTTACGTGTAAACTCACTATTATAAATGCTTATTGGCAGAACTGTTCTTTTAAAAGAAAGAGCATAAGAGTTGAGCTCCACTCACCAGACTTTAGCCCACCTTTCTGTCTACAGTCTGTAGGGCACACCTTGAGACGATGTCATGTTTACAAATAATCACTGGATATGGTCAATCTCTCCCCCAAATACTCCTTATGAGGTTTAGCATACACACACTATCACTCAATTTACATTAAATTAAAAGTTAAATTATGGTACTATTAACTTTTAAATTAAGCTAAAATGCCTTGGAAATACTGGGGAAAAGATTCTGATCATGGCTAGGATATTAAGATGTTAAAGCAGTTTTAAACAGGCCTACTAATTTTTAGAAAACGACTAAATAAATTCAAAACCGGTGACTACCTAAGTCACCTGTGCGAATGAATTCTATTTTTATTCTTTTACTTATAAAACAAGTGCACAAAATAAGAGATTATTTAGGTGGAGTTCTGCCATCTAATCTTTACAGAATGAAATCCCTAAGGATACTCTCTTACAAATGGGGATGTGTGAAGTTATTCATAAATTCAGCAGCCCTTTTTAAAAATGTCTGGGAAAGTATTTTATACATGAATGCTCCATAGGGTATAATCATTGAATACTTATTGAAGATTGCATATGGGCTTCAGTCCTGTGAAAAAGGTGATCTGAGTAATAACAGATTGATGGATATGAAAGGCTCAAGTACTTCTAGTATTCCAGGCCAATTATCTGTGAACTAAGGAGGATTTCAACGTTAGTTCATAATGACTCATTTGGAGCTGTTACAGTCAGTTAGGTTAAAATCCCTGTTTAAATATTGGCCTACATATGGTTAGTCAAGGCAGATGAAAGCAAGTTTGTGCCTACAGGCATGCTGTCAATTAATAGCCCCAAACCACAGACCTCAGTCAGTTTCTACAGTCCTGAGAAAACTATGCTATTTTATTTGGGAATATATTCATGAAAGCATAACTTTGAGCAAATATACCCTACCTTTCATAAATCTTTAATTTCATAGGTTTCCTCTCTTGAACTAAGACCGCAATTACCATGGTTATACTTTGATCAGTATAATCAACTATTTCTAAAGTTGTGATGTGATTTTGTGAAGTTACCTGACATCCTCAGGCAGCAGTTTCTTTTTCCGTATGTAGAATGTGACTAAATTACACCACAGAGGGTTTTTGAGCAGCATTTTATGCAAATGAACATGTTTCTCATATCTCATGCTTCATAATAATAACAAGCATTGAAGCTTAAAACTAAGTGATGGTGATTAGGAAAAGTTTTACATTCTGATCATTGAATACATTTTTCTTATTATAGATCAATACTATAAATTATACTATTTGAAAAAAATAATATGTATATATTTTTAATTTACCATTTCTATTATACGTACATCTCTTATTTGTGCTAAAAATCTAGAAAGGCTTTTAGAGGCAGTTTGTTGAAAAAGCTTGACATGGAGTTTTGTGAAGAAGATGGAAGATGAAGTTTATGGGGGGAAAATTGGTCATGAATATTTGAGATGATACGAGGTAATAAAAACATTGATGATTCCATTATTGTGCTCCCTGTCCTGTGAAGGAGGCTAGATATTCATACAGAATGATGTCTTGCACCCGCAATTCCATTACTATTGAAAACAAAGGTACTGACTTTGTCAACAATGGAATACACTTTTTTCCTTTCTTAATAGGAATCAGATATTTAGGCTGTGATTTCCAGGGCTATTACAGAAAGAATAGGATTTCAGTAGTTCTCATGCATTATCTTACTTTATCCTTCTAGATCACTACTTTTGTTCAATCATACAATCATGAGTATATTAACTTATATATTGATTACAAGTGCCTCCCAAAACACATGCATATGCAAGATAGTCAGCTCAAATACTTTATTAAAGGAGACTATTATTTTTAAAAGTACTTTCACTTCTGCCCTTTAGAAAAAGTCCATAATGACAATAAAAAATAAACTAATAATGAAAATGATCTAATTATAGTTCAATTTGTATGCTACCCTTGCAATTGTAATGCACCCAAACACATATTTTGTTATTATTTCCAAAGTCAGCAGAGATTTCTGATATCAGAAATGTTTTACACTCTCCCAATACTTTATCTTAATCTCTGGTTTTTGTTTTCTAACACATACTCATTCAGTCATTCTAAAAACAATTTTTGATCAAAAATGAGCTGTTTCAAAACTCATATTTTTTTCTTTCAGTTTTTATGCTTCTTCACTTCATCCCATGAAGCAAACAAACAAGAGAGGAAATTTTAAACAGATACTGTTCACTGTTAACTGGTAGACAAGTATAATCAGTAAATAAAAATCCAGAAATTCCTTCTAGACAATAAAGAGGCATATTGCTTTGAGCAAAAATGGCATGCCAGATTTTTCTCATATAACGAAACAACTTGACAGTGTTTAGCTCCTCTCCCACTTCCATGACCCCAAAATTTTTTTCCTGGCACTATTTGACTCTACTAAGTATATGTTTACTCATAACTATCCACAGCAAAGGAATATGAGTAGTAATATTATAGAAACAGGAAATATAAGACATTCCCACTTGTTCTTTCCCAGTTGTGCTTGCACTTGCTGACAGTTGTAAAAACTTGTTGTTGTCATACGCAGAGACAATTTCAGAGGCACAGAGAGAACAGATGTATGCTATAATAATAACAAGGTGCCACTTAAAAAAATACTTTTTAGCTTAGGGCTACATTTAAACCTTCAGGTACAGTTCATGAAACTCATAATGTAGGAGAGTGAGTACTAGTGGTGTCTTTTCAGAGTCTCTAGGGAAAAGGACTCCGAGATATTGTTGTCATTATCACCATCTTGCTAACTGAATCACAGTTAGTGCCTTAGTTATTACACCTAAGGGAGTGACTTACTACCCTCTAGGTTGAAATAAAGGACAAAATGAGATTCTTCCATTGTAGGAAGGTGGAAAAAATTCAGGACACACAAAGGAAAAGACATTCTATTCGATCTCAATCTTTTAAAAATAGAGAACTAAATTAAGCTAAATATGCAATCCTCAGTTTGGCCATGTAAATTAATTGAGCATACGTTTCAACTAAAATGAATATAGATGGAAATCTTTGTACAGTTAGATACACTTTTCCTTCTAAAATATATGTGTCTTATTTTATAGAAATGCAGAAACACAATAAAACAAGCAAGAAGATTTCATACTAAAGCAGAATTATACTTGAAAATGAAAGGATGTTAATGTGCCACGGACTGCATCATTTTTTATCTCTCAGTCAGTTAGGTTGTAAAATTGTAAGATGCTGTTGAAGTAATTCAATCAAAAAAGTAAAAGTAATATTGATGAAAACTGCTTTCATTTTGATTGACTCATAAACATTAGAATATAAATGTGTAGACTTCTTTTCAAACCCTATAGATAGAACTGAGTGTTCTAAATAAATATCTAGAAAGGAAATATAAATTGTATGTTACACTTGAATCTGAAATATAAAATAGTCACTGTATTTTGATGATGAAAAGTTAAGCCCTTTGACAATGCCCTAATTCGCTCAGGAATTGTATTTTTCCTCTTTTCCCTGATGTGACTAATTTTGTTTTTCTATTATTTGTTCCTATTGTGACCCCAATTTATTTTAAAAGGGCTTGTTAAGTGCCTTGTCTGTTTACAATATAGTTCAAATATTAAATAGCAAATGAAATCAGTGACTCTCCAAAGTCAATTCTGGCCTATGATTCTGTATTTTTGTGCTAAATTGCCATGGCCTGAAAAATGGTTAAAAATGAAAATGCTACTGAGACAGTTTTCTTAATTACTTTCCAAATACATTTTAATGATTAAGACTTTTAAAACACTTGAAATATGTTTAAAAATAAACTGGGATACTTTAAAGGAAAGAGTAGAGGGCACTGGATAAACACTTTTGACTGGAGTAAGTGACCATTGACTATAAGTGTAAACCATGGAAATAAAAGCAGCTGTGCTTGATCATTTACTGAGCACTGGAGGCGATAATCAAGTTCCCCAAATCAATTACACCATCGAAGAGTGATGGCAGGGAGCAGATGCTTTATCAGGAAACCTGCATATTTTGTATCAGTTTGTCTTTTTGTATTTCTAGACATAAATCTTTAACATGGAGTTTGTGTTCAAACAACATTCTTTCCTCTCTCCAGGTGTTGACAACACAATAGAATTTGTGGATTTTGAACACCTGAGGGAAAAATTATAATATGTTAAAACTGATATTATATTATCAGAAGACTAATACTTAAAAGAAAATGTTTCTTCACTGAGTAACAGATTATTTGGGCAAACAATTTAAATAAGAAAAATATCTTAATTTCATAAAATATTTTATATCATATATGTATATTAACATAGACAGCTGGGAATATTTATCCATCTTTAATGAATAATCATGAAAATATACATTTTATAAATTAATATGGTATTACCAAGCAATGGTAGTTCTATCTTATAGTTCTTCATATCAAATCCAGAATGTTGTATTTTTACTCATGTCAGAATACAAACAGAGCAATTTTTTTCTGTTGATTTTTCCAGTAAACACTCATATCTTCTGTTTTGAAAGCTGTAAAATTGGACTTGACATCAAATTGTTTAGATAAGATATTCCCCAACATTAATTTAAACTAATAACTTTACTGTATTTTATTTAATATTAACTAAATAGAAACTTCTAAATGATATGATAAAGAATAAATATGGCATGAAAGTTATTGATTACAATATGAATTTAGCCCTTAGTGAGCATGTCCTTGAGAAGACTAAATTTAATAGAAGTTGGAGCACAGAATAGCTTTATTTTCTTATCCCTAACTTATTTCCAATTGATAGATAACATGATACCAAAATTATGAATTTTAGTTTGTGTAGTGAAATATAGTTGAATTGCATAGTGAATAGGAGCACCCCGATGGATTTTATTGTATACAATGCGGTATAGTTTTACTCTTTTAGTTGTTTAACTTGAAAGGCATTACAAAGATGCAAATACTAAAAGTCTTGAAACATTACTAAATGCTCGTCTCTAGTTGATAATTATATATTTAGCTTAAGCTTGATGCAAGTTATATTTCTTCTCTGAGTAACCAAGTATACAGCATGGAGGATCACTTACTTTAAAAAGTGACAAATTGAAATAATCATTTAAGTTTGATAAATGTATAACATGTGAAGTTAAAGGCCATCTAATTGAATATGTATACTAACCATGACAGATTCACCATTTAAAAACTTTATAATATAATAATTTTTGTCATTTGTTTAAAAATTTAGTAGTAAAATGTATGTGCATTATGTGTGTGTGTGTGTGTGTTTGTGTGTAGCCACAATAAGCCACTTGAAATGTCTACACAATTATAAAACTTATTATCATTCGTAATGTTTATTTTTGTATCATTCCATTTGATTTCACTATATTGTGCTATTGTGCGTGTTTTATAGTTGTGAAAGGACTGATCCTTCCTTTGTGTTCTGCATTGTACATGGAATAGTTACATTAGGTAATTTGTATATACTTGTTCTTCTTATGCCATATAGTTGCCTGCTAAAATTATACATTTAATGTCTGCTTGAGCCATTAAGTTTTGTGAATGCTATCTTGTTGAAAGTTATTATTATAATAAGTGGATATTATCCTATCATTTCCATCCCTGAATAAAGGATATCATTATGAGAATTTTCCAATGGATGATCTAAAGAAAAAGTTTGATTATTTGTGTTTGAAGGAAATGCATAGGGATTTGCATTCTCAAGTGATGGGTTTCACTGATGTATTAAATTGTATCTTGCTTTTGCTTTATTTGAGATATTATTTTGGTCTCAAAAGAAAAGCAATTTTCAAAAGTAAAGTAAAAAATTATATCTACATTATTAGGTATGTGTTGTGTTTAGTAGACCATTCAAAAACCGATGACTTTATTTTCCAGTGCCCAGGGATAAAGGAGGCAATAAAGTAGATGCCAATGATTTCAATAATCTCACATTCAAAAGGCTAGAAGCTTAGAAACCAGAATCTAGCATGATTTTACACATATTATCAAGAGACACTATACATTTATCTTTCGTTCTAAAGTAATATTAATGCTCTTTGTTTTGAAACTCTTAAGTTCACATGGGTATTTTTGTACCATATTCCATAATACAGTCAGTTGTTTAATTGTGAGATGTCAATTAGCAGTGCCCTCTTAAACAGAAAAATCAGGTTTAACTAAACTTACATTTTTGTACTTCACTTTTGCTACTGACCTCACAAATGTTTCAGCTGAAAAGCTCTATACACAGACATTGTACCTGGATGGGTCAAAAACTAAGTGAAACATCTACCATATATTTGAATTTCAGTTGTAGGTATAGAAACAAAAGTCTCCTAGTCAGTATTTTCCAGAATTTAATCATTGAAATGGATAGTAGCTCCGCAGAAATTCAGTAAGTTTAAACACACACACACACACACACACACACACACACACACACACACACACACAAATTTTATGGTCAAATTCATTGGGAAACTCTTGATTAAACAAAGGCAAGTGAGTCTCTTTACAGCAAGAATTCTCAGATATCATTACTGCAATAACTTAAACTGTCTGAATCCAAGATATACTTATATTAGGTAAGGTATTCCAAAATGAATTGGCCATAGATGGCATTTTTCATGAACTATCATATAAGGATATTACTCTGGAATTCTTTAAGAAATAATATAAAGATTTTTTTATTGTCACTAAATCCAACTGGCACTTTGAAATCATATCTTATTTAAACTCTCATTAATATTTATCACTTTTTACCACTTCGGTTTCTAGGACATTTTGCTTTCTTCCCCATTTATATTCTTTCATTCGCAGAGGAAAACAAATATGGCCATTTTTTAAAGACATTCACCAAAAAGCTAATTCATTATGAAAGCTTCCTCCCCCCTCCTTTTTCTTTTGATGTTACATTTTTTTAATAATCCACAATTATGTTTAGGAACTCACACAAACACAGAACACTGACTTGAATAAAATGCATAAATTTGTAGCAAAGCTTTGTAGTTACAAAACAATAAAAATTACCAAAGAATGCACAAAATTAATATTTATTTCACCTTTGTGTCATATTCCTGGATCCTTCACCAATGTTATATGTGGAAAAAAACAAAAGCAAAACAAATGAGAAACTCAAGTCAGTATCACTAATGTTATCAAGTAGAGAAACAATAATTCGGTTTCACGATATAAGACAAAGCTCTTTTTCTCTTACAAAAATGGAGGGAAATGAACTTTTATTCAAGTTTGATGCCTAATATCATATAAGAGACACTTCACTGAGAGGTGAAGTTTGGGATTACAAAGGTCCCACAGTTTGGGATTACAAAAGTCCCACAGAGTACTCATTCTCCTGTGAAACTGCCTCTTTACATCAAGATTAAAACTGGGGATCTGAGAATCCCCCATGTATATGGTGAAACCACCACTTCTTTTGATCCCTAATGCTCTCTGTTCCAGAACTATAAACTTTCTAAAGATCCCTTCATAGAAGACCATAACTAGAACTGATTATCATCTCCCCATAAGACACCATCAGACTTAATCCAAATGTTCTCTGTATCCGCATTTATGTCAGCATCCTAAGCAGTTCAAGCTGCTCAATTCTTCCTTATCATCTGAATTCTTAAAGACACAGGCTCTATACATCCACTGAAGTGACTCATTCTCTCACAATATAAACTCTTTCAGTATGACCAGTGAACAAAGAAAACCCCCTATAGTCTCCATGTTTCCCAATGTTCCTTTCATTTCTTGTTCTAACTTCAATCTAGACTTTACTTGATGATACTGAAGTAGTCTTTATTTTACAAGAAAGCATTAACTTCTGTCCATCTTTTATTCTTACTGTTTTCGTTATATATGTTATATGTTCTTTTATAATATGATTCAGATCAAATTTCTTCCCAGCTTAATATCCTTTAGTGGTTTCTTGCTGGGTAACTATATCAAAAAGTTTGAATGATAAGTACATATTGAAGGATAGACCAGATTGAGACTTACTTTAGCTCTGTTAAACAAATTTTGCCTATCTAAATGATTCATTGAAAAATCAGTACAGTAAGGACTCACAATAGAGAGATCAGAATCATAGTAGAGTTGTCCCTAGGTATCCTTTGAGGATTGGTTCCAGGACCCCCATGGATATCAAAATCTGTGGATGCTCAAGCCCCTGATATAAAGTGGTGTTATATTTGCACATAGGCTTATAATGTCCTCCTGTATACTTTAAATTATCTCTAGATTACTCATTCAATCTAATACAATGTAAAAATATATATAAATAGTTGTTATACTATATTATTTAGAGAATAATTACAGGAAAAAAAGTCTGTACATTTTTAGTACAGACACAGTCATTGAAGGCCTAACTACCTCAGCAATAACATAACTTCTTTTTTTTAATATCTTGATGCCCTGTTGGTTGAATCCACAGATGCTGAACCCATAGATATGGAGGGTCGACTTTACAACAAATCTAATTGTGAGTTTTAGGGTCATAGAAATCTTTGCCAAGTTGTAATTAAAAATGTTAATGAATACTTTAAAATCATACACACCTCCTGGAAATTTAACAATTTCCTATCAGGCCCATATCTACATGAAGTTGGAGCAGACTATCATATTACCTTGTAGGATACTTATTCCTGTTCATTCACCTGGGCCAGAGTCATCACTTCAATCTTAGAGATAGAAATGTATTTGGTAAGGAACAGTATATAAACCTCAGGTACAAACAAAACTGTTATTTCTCATCTTCAGACTTTTTATCTAGCAACCTAGTCTATCTTTCCTTAACTAAGGGCTGAGGAATTGAACTTGGTTATTTTCCAAACCTGCCTATAGTTATACTCTAGGACTTATCCATTACTTGCAATGACACTTAAAATAGGATCTAAATTCTTTACCAATGCCTATAAAATCCAACTAAATTTAAGCCCTGGCTACCACTCCAAACACGTTTATTACCATGTTCACCTTTTCTTAGTATGCACCAGGCACCCTGGCTTTCTTTCTTACCCTCAAACACACTGTGAACTCCCTGGTTTCAGAGTTTTATTCACTCTATTCTTTCTGTTATAATGTTCTTCCTCCAGAAATCCACATGGCTTGCCCCTCACCCTACTGAGTTGTGACTCAAAGTCAGTTCCTCAGAGAGACTTTCTCTTACTACCTATTCTGAAAGGTCATCCCACTTCCCTCTATGTTACTCTGCTTTCATTTTTCTTTACAACAATTAGTAGTCTCTAAGAATTTTTATTTGTTTATTTATTTGTTGTTTTTGTTGAATGAATAAAAAATGATTTGTGTAATTAAGTGTATATTTACCTAGAATGTCAAAAATATGAAAAACATTTAATAACAAATCTCTATTAAGCTTTCAGTTTAACTGAGAAGCTCATAGGTTTTCTGTTGTTTCACTTCATGTCATCTAATGAGTATCACAGTTAAGTGTTGCTATAATTAAAAAGCAGTTTTAATGTATGTAACCAAAGTTGTTTACCCTACCGGCTTAATCTGACTTGTTAATAATTTCAAATTCATTCATTTAAAATGGAAATCAGCATTACATTTAATGAAATCAAAAGGTTATTGGGCTTGAAAAGCTCAAAGTAAATGAAAAATATTGCTAAGTACTAAAAGAATAAGGACTCTTAAGAAGGAAATGTATGTTTTTTTCCTGATGTTTGTGCTTTCGACTGAAGTGTAATTCTTCCTCTGTCTCACCTTTGGGGAATCAAAAATGAGAACTCAACAGGAAAGAAAAGTGTGAAAGTGTAGGTTGTTTGTTCTTGAAAACTTATTAAATTCTGAGAGAAAACAAGATTCAAAATAATTGAAAATGCTTATTTTAAATTTATCCTGTTTCTACTAGTGGATATCACTACTGACAAAGTAAAATGTGAAATTAACAAATAATATGATAGATATTCTTGTAATATGTGCTTCTCTCTCTCATACACACACAAAGATGTGTGTTTAACAAATGCAATGTGTATACAAAGATACAGTTTTCTGAATTGCCAAAAAAATGTACCATGGATAAAATTACAAGTAAATTCCATGAAAAGAGAGCATAGTTTTTGAAAGATTTTGCTCCAAGGAACAAGATTATATTTTTGACTGACTAAAGAGCCTGCTGCTGCTGACCTCAATGAATGAATGAGTAGTACTGTGTATTTGAAGTCATTACAAATCAGTGGTGTGTTAAACATCAAATGGAGATAATCTTTCTTTTGATTTTTTTTTTTTTTGGTATCTTCTCCCTGAGAACAACTGTATGCATGTACCACTGCTTCTCTTCCTAACCGAAACACTGACTGTTCTCAAGCAACACTAATTTTACTGTGTGTATGAGGTTGATTTCACTTTCTACAATTGGTCAAGACTGCCCCTAGTTCATTGAATAAATACTATACTTCAGCTCTAACATTTGATAACTAAAAGCTTTTTTCCATCCTACTGCAATTCCACTAGATTTGTATTCCTATCTTAATGTAGGTAATTGCTTTACAAAACCAAACAAAAATATACTTTTTTTATGAACCATAACATTTGAATGCTGACAAAATTTATTATACTTTTTATGGTTAAATATACCATAAAAGTTAGTAGAGTGTTGTTTCTTTCTTGTTCTGAAAGTGTCTAATGCAATATGGAGGAAAATGTGAATTAAACAATAAATATTCTTTATTTAATATACTTCAAAGAAACTTAGAAGAAATTAAATTAGGAATAGAAATACTAGATATGATACTTAGCTATATATTAATATTTTATTTATTAAAATGCCATTATTATATTTCTAAGATGAGAGAATTTACAAGGAACATATAAGCTGTCTGGTAAGAATGTGTTTTCTTTAATAGGAAAACTGTTATAGTGGTATTAGCTTCCTTCATCTTACCCAATTATTTGCATGATTTCCCAGCATATTCTTTCCAAGTACAAATGAAAGAACCTGATTGCTTTAGTTTGAAGATGCATGGAGGCATTAGTGTCACCTCAGGGTATCTCAGGTCCCACAGGCATGGCTTACTTCTCAACATTAACCCAACAATTGGATCGATTTATCCCTGTGCCTTTCTTTCACTTGTACAGATATAGAAATCCAATTTTTTTATTGAGCTAAATAAACTCACAAGAGATTGCTGTAAAATGCATTATGCTAATAAATTCTTTAAATAATGTGTCTCTCTTATTCTTCATATTCTCCTTGGAGAGATGAATAGTAGACCTTTTCACCTTATCCTCCATGTCTCTTGAGTTCTTTATTTTTTTTTTCTTGAATACTCTGTGTTTTATTCTGGTTAATTTATTTAGATATTTCTCCATTTCATCAAATCTCTATCTTTAGTATTGTTTAAATGCTATTTAACATGTCTAGCAGTCATCCTAAAAAAGAAAAGCCATTTGTTAATCCATTTTCAGATGCATTACTTCTCTCACCTCCCCCCATTCCCTGCTGAGTTAAGCACTACTTTTAATTTAAATTCATTGTTTATTTTGACTTCTTTGTTGGATGCTTTTTTTTATCAGCTTTATTATAGTATAAATGATCTATAATAAATTGTACATATCAATAATATACAATTTCATACTTTTTAGAAACAATATTAAAATTTACAATAGAGTTAGCTTTACAGAAATGTTGCAAGTACAGTATAGAGAATTCCCATATACCCACATCCAGTTCCCACTATTTCTTTATCCTGCATTAGTATGACAATTTTGTCACTTTGGACTAGAGAATTTAATTTGAGGAATATTTGCTATCTTGGTATCAGATGTTAAATAAAACTAGCCTATGACTAAAACACATAAGATGATTTTGAAACCTGAAATACGCATAATGTCTTGGGTGATGTTGGAAAAATGATCTGCTAGGAATAGCAGTGCCTGGAAGAGTTCCATAATAAAATAAAAATGGTTTATATAGGATCATGCTGCCTGTGGAGTAAAAGGGAGAGATATTAATGAGCAGGGAGCCTCTTTCTCTTTAGAACTATCCTTGGAACTGCATGAGAAGTTGCTGGATTCTTTTGCCATTTGTCCTATAAAGAGTCCTCGATTGACAAACAAATTGCTGCTTGGTTTGTGGGCAGCGGGTCAATGGACATTTTGTTTGGAAGGCCACCGCTCTGGTCAGAGAAGATGAAAATAAATCAGCTTTGTAGCTAAATTGCATGCCCTTTTCCTAGTAGTGATAGAAAAGCTGAACAATGGGAAAAAGCCCCTGTTTGGGTTTTTTATTGGGCAGTTGCCAATGACCTGGCCATATGGCCCTGCAGGAAGGCAATAGAAACCTGGCCTACTAAAGGGATGCCCATATGGGGCAGAGTGCTATGGAAATCACTATGGAAATTTGAGGGGTGCATTAAAGTAGGGCATGTCAATGCCCATCACAAGAACCCCCTTCTAGGTTTGGAAAATGATTGGAATTAACAAGCAGATATCTTTGTGTGCTCATTTAAGGTGGCCACCTGGGTCCATTAAATGAGTTGATGTGGAGGTACTACAGTAATACAGAGATGGACTAAATGTAGACATATTCCTTTAACACCCTAGGAAGCATGAGATGCTAGTAAGAACTGTGCTATCCACCAGAAAAAGAGACAGAGACTGCAGATGGGTATATGACATATTCCCTGGGGGAAAGGCCCAGATTATAGCTGGCAAGGCAGACTGATGGTGATAGTGTTTGGAGGCTACAAATGGGTTCTGACAGGAATAGACACTGACTCTGGATGAGGTCTTGCTTCCTTGGTGGTAGTTGCAAATGCTGAGTGTTAAGAAAGAACTGGAACAGAAGATATTGCATCAGTTTGAATGGCTGACCATCACTTCTTCAGACCGAAGAACACACTTTGCAGTCCATAATGACCAATGGTAGGTAGAGAGCTAGCATCAGGGTACTAGCTTGATAGATAATTGGAACAGGCAATTAAAACATCGATTGTTTAAAACAGAGTGGTGATAAAAACATAAAGGGCTGGCTTACGTGCCATTATCAGTGTGTGCTCACACTCATCATGAACAAAGGAGTGTCCCCTTGGATATTTTATCTGTTTTTCTGCTGAATCTGTGAAGAGGGGGTGGGGAAGCTGTGATATTCTTTCTTTTTCACATCTCCAACTATTTCCCCCCCTACTTGATGTGATAGTCATATGACCAGGTCTGAAACTACAAAGGCTAGAAGCAGGAATAATTACTAAGCAAGAAACTGTAACTATCTTTTTTAACCTTTATGTCATAATTCTAAGGCCTAATGGGGCAGGATGTGCCTTCATCACATTTGGCAAAATTGAGGCTAACGAAGAATGCAGCTACATTGCCTGGTGGTAAAGATAGCCCACTACTTCCTCACCTGTGTAACCTAACCCTGTGTAAACAGGAACAAACTGAGAGGGAGGCACTTGCTAGACTAGTATTGCCACCTGCAATCTAGACCAGCACAGTGGCTAAACCTAATGTCCCTTCCAGAGATGGAAGAGTTGGGTATAAATGGAAAGAAGGAGGAATAGTAATGATAAAAACATAAATAAGTGAGTACGTAGTAAGGGAAATCCAATATTACTTTAACACTTGGAAAGAGGCTCAAAACAAGAGATGGTATTTTCTCTTAGCTCAATTATATCAGATGCTTGAAAGGGTGAAACTATATTTGTGGAAATCATTCCTGTTTCTTGAACCCGGCAAGTTTGAATAGAAACCTGCAAACCTGAATGGCTTCTCTTTGGAAGACATTTTTCATATCATATGATAGTGTACTAGGATGATTAGTAATAACTGCATAGAATTCTAGTAATGTGCCAGTATCTTTTGCCTTATGTATCACTTTGTTATAAGTGGCCCGTACTGTAAGAGCTCCACAGGTGGTGGCCTATGAGATAATAAAAAAATATATAAATTGGCTTCTGGCACATCCTAAAACCTTGTAATTTCATGAGTGATAAGAGCACAAGGAGCATCCTTTGTTCTAATAAAGTGACTCTGAGTGGGCTCCTGAATGGGTCCTGAATGGGAGACTTGTCACCTGAAAGAACAAGCCATTATTAGAAACTTGTCATTTTCAGCCCTACCCATCATCCTTCAAAGAGGAGCCGGGAGTGGAGTGAATAATTATTAATGCCTATGTGAGGAAGCCTCCATAAAATCCCAATAGTAGGGGTTTGGAGAGCTTCCAGGTGGTTGAACACATCCAGATTGGGAAAGTGATATACCCCAACTCTATAGGACAGGAGTTCTTGCACTCGGGACTCTCCCAATCCTCGTCCTACGTATTTCTTCATCTGACTGTTCCTCTGTACACTTTATCATCCCCTTTAATAAACTAGTAAATGTAAGTGTTTCCCTGAGCTCTGTAAGCTGTTTTAAGAAATTAACCAAACCCAAGGAGGGTATCGTCGAAACCTCCCATCTATAGCATGTTGGTCAGAAATGCAGTGACAACCTCGGCTTGTGACTAGTGTCTGAAGTACAGGGGCCAGGGGGTGGGGGGAGCGCTCTTGAGGGATTGCACCCTTAACCTGTGTGGTCTGAAGCTATCTCCAGGTAGGTAATGTTAGAATTGAGTTGAATTTTTGGACACCCTGCTGGTGTCTGAGAATTGCTTGTCAGTGTGGGGAAAAACCTCCACACATTTGATGACCAGAAGTGTAAAAAGTGAAGTGTTCTCTATTAAGTTAAAGGAGACACATAAGGAAGAAAGACATAGTAGAGAACTGTTTTTTTTTTTTTCCTACACAGAAGGTGGAAGACTGGGGTTTTTCCTTTACACCTACACTACTAAAACTTTTCTCCTTTAATTTCACAACCCAAAGTTTTATGACTAGGTTTAGTTACTTGTATTCTAAATCTATTCTGTCCAATAACATAGACATTAGTCAAATGTGACTATTTAAATTAATTAAAAATATATGAAATTTGAAATTTAGTGCCTTATCCAGCTGGTCCTATTTCACTTGCTCAGTTGCTGTACTTGGCCTGCTCCTACTGTTATGGATGTGCAGATAGAGAACATTTCCACCGTCTCATAAATTTCTCTTGGACAGTATTGTTCTAGACCTTAGTGGCTAATTAAATTAACTCTCTTTTTACTCACAATTATCTTAGTAAGACTTTTCCCTGACATCTCACTGGCCCCATAGGCTCTGTACTCTCCATGTTGAATGAATCTCCTCTAAAAGTACATTTCTGTCTTTTTATGCACTTTTAGGCTCTCTTCCCCCAAGGAACTAAGGGGATTGACTCTAGGAATTTTCACCACCTACATCTTTACCACTTTCTAGGCAGAGCATTGTTGCAGCTATAGAATTGGGGATGAAGTAAGATTTTGCTATTCTGTGACTTTGAAGGAAATGTTAAATTGTATAGAATGTATGTGTCGACATAAAAGATACTGTTCATACACATTTTCCCATTGTTCCCCAACTTGCTGCCACTAGACCTGAGCTTTATTTCAGACTGCTCATGACAGAGTTTTAAAAGCTTTGATCCTGTAGGTGCAGCCCTGTGTTAGTGATAAAAATAAGTCTTAATATTTTTTTTCTTGCTTTATCTGTTTTGTGTGTGTGTGTGTGTGTGTGTGTGTGTGTGTGTGTGTGTGTGTGTGAAGCAGATAAATTCCAGAATTCCTATGAGATATTCTAATGGAATAGTAGGTTGAACTGCCAGCCATGTCAGTATTACAAGATAAAAACATAATGCCATAAATCTATATATCAAATGTTGTGTTGTAAATGAAACACTATCTACTCCATGTAAAATTAGCTTCTCAGCCCTATCTTTGAGCTGTTTTTCTTTGATTCCACAATGTCAATGAATGGTTTAGGTAACCTACTCCTTTCTCCCTGAGTCTGTATGGACAAATTATTTCTGCACTGTTTTATGAAAGAGATATTAAGTCATTGGTTGTAAAAAGAAAAAAATATAATTAAACCTTGATAAAGTTTTTGTCACTGTGACTCGTAGAAGACAGCCTTGAGTCTGACTTGTCTTAAATCAACAAAAATGAGCTAAGGATTGGTGATTTTAAAGATCGAGAGGACTATTAGAGCATGGAGTCCTGAATGCTTTCAGATAACTTAAGGAATTATAGAAGATTGTAAATTTTTTATGGATTATATGAAGCCATACTCATTGTCTCTGAAACTTGATTGTTTATGGAGTCATTTACAATATCAGAGACATGCTAATATCCTAGGAGAATCCTAATCCAGTAGTCTTTGGGGAAAGGTACCATTGAGTCTGCCAGATTCAGTGTATCACACTGTGATTTCCATTTATAGCTTGTTTTTTTTGTTTTGTTGTTTTGTTTTTTAGTCTCTCTAAATTACTTGAATAAAAATAAAAGTCCTTGCCTACAAAATTAAGATAACTTGCAAATGAAAGAGTAATAGTTTGGTCCCCTAACCTTTCTTTGTATTTCAGAATCTTTTTTTTTCTCCCTAAACAAACTTTGACTTACAGATAAGGTTCATGACTTAATACATAACAGACCTGAAAAAATATGCTTCACAAAAGAGTGACAATAAAAATAAAATCTGTGACTGAAAGCAATAAAAAGAGCAGAGAGGAAAAAGTGTCCAGGTGTGGAAGTGTTGGAGGTTGAGAGAGAGGTTCAGAAGGGAGATTTTTGGTTCTTCCAATCTAAAGGCTATTGTGAATTTAAAAAGTCAGGAGATAAATGTTAAACTTCACATGGTAATTAAAATATTAGAACTGAATGAAGCAAACAGAGCAATAGGTACCAAAATAAAAAGAGAAGACTACCAGAATGCGGAATTAAGGAAAATCAGGTTATGCCATAACAAAATCAGTTGTTAAGCCAAGGTTGTGATATCTACATGTTTCTCTGTGAAAATTGACCAAACATTGGGATCTTAGAAATCCCACTGAGGCATCAAAGTGCAATATTGTATTTCTATAGGTCTTAATCATTTTTAAGCTATGGACCTTTTTCAGGGTCATGTACTCTTTTTCCTGAAAAATGAACTAGACTCACATATATACATTTACTCCTATATTAATTCTATATTAATACCCTCTGTGTTTGTCTTCCAGCCTTTGCTCTTCTAATTCCAGTGAACATCATTTCACTATTATGTGTAGCAGTTCTTTGTCTTGACAGATATGTATTGTAGTAAATAATATATTACTCTGAGGGTAAACACATAAACTAGACTGGTAGCTCTAGATTTGCCATCCTGAACAACACAGAACGAATCTCTTTTACCTGGTAGTCCTTTCTATATTACAAAATGAAACGTGCACCGTGTACTTCCTTCCCTAGACTAAAATCTTCACATTTTAACTAAAATGACATTTTCTAGAAAAGAAAGGTTCCAATGGTTAAATTGACATTCAGCACCTTTGAAATCCCAGCTAAATTAATAAAATAATAATTCTAATATGGTTTGTGATTATTGCCCATCCTACTTCATATAGATTGGTCTCTCCATAAGCTGTAGACTTTCCCACCTTTAAGCCTGTGGGCTTAACCCTGCCTAGAATTAATGTTCTCTTCTTGCCTACCTGTTCTTTATGATAATAACATATATTTAGAGCTGTGTGTGTGAAATATCTCATTTTATGTATGTTATATTATTTAACCTTACAATAAAATCTGTGAGCAATATTATTATTAATAATTTCATAAATAGAGAGTATGATGCACAGTATGTTTAAGGCACACAATGATAAACTCGCACAATTTCACTTTTAACTACCTCATTGGCCTTAAAGCCTCATTCTTATGCTATGTCATAAAATAAAAATTTTTATAGTCATTTGGTATCTCTCTGGGGGCAATAACCAAGGCCAGATGTCTAACTAAGCTAAATCCATGGGATACTATTGGAAAATTCATCTACAATGTTGCTATATTAAAATGGATGGTTCATAGGTTCAATGTGGAAAAGGCAGCCAAGATTTTAGAACTTGGAGTTTTCTATTCATGTGTTAAACACAGGAAAGCTAGACATAGAAAGAATCAATAAATGAGAAAGATTCACAACAGAATGACAGAATAAAACAAATGGGTAAAAAAGGATTTCCCAGAACAAATGCATGTATACAAAACAAGCTGCACTTTCATTTATGGGTCAGTGTGCTCAAAAGATAGCAAATGAAAAAAAACAAACAAACACAAAACAGGTAGTGCAGGATAATAAAACTAAATTACTTGCTTTATATTATTGACTGGCATCTATTAGTGGGTTTGGCATTTATTTGAAGTATATCTAATAAATCATAATTTATTTTAATTCTGACCAAGCTCAGAATCAATACAGGAGTAGACTTCAGAGGGACATGGGTCTTAGGGGCATGATTTATTGAGAAGCATTAATGTAATAATCTATCACAACCTGTTCTCTGGACCCAACGATTAAAGTCTCTTCCATATGCAAAACACACTCACACTCTCCTAAGACCCCCCAAAATATCTCATCTCCTCATAATGTTCAAGAAAATGACGTTTTGCTCCAAATATGATTATTAGTAAGGCTAACTTTAAGATTGAGTATCATAATATTATCTAGAAGGATGGAAGACGAGTGAGAGAGAAGACTCAAGAAAAAAGAGAAAATCAGCTCCTTATATCCAGGGACTGACTTGATACCAACATCTAGGTGACAGTGTTGTTAGGGGTGTTCTGGTATTCTCAGGTATTGTGGTATTCTTCTCTTAAAAATAAGCAGTCTCACAGAACACCAACATAAGATAAGGCCACTTTGAAGCCATAATAAAATGACCCCCCCCCAAAAAAAAAATATATATATATATATATACCGTCACATAACTTTGTCTATGCACAAACAAAAGCAAGATCATTATGGAAAACACACACGCACAGTAAATAGCCCTTCTCTTGGCTAAAATTAGCATCCAGTAATTACTTGCCAATTATAGTTTTAGCCTCACTCTAGTATTTCCTCCTTCTAGATAATACTAAGATATCCAGTCTTAAAATTATTCCACTTTCTGGGAGAATCAGATTCAGAGAAAAGCCCTACTTCCTGGAATCCTCTCTCAAATCACAGAATACAAACCTAAATACTACAGTAAATCCTTTCTACCATCCTCTTACTGAGATTGCCCATGGTTCCCCACAGTGTGTATCCTCCCTCAGTGTGCACTATGAATCAGTAAACCCACTGTTCCATTCAAGGTATATCCTGGTGGTCTTGGTTGGAGAATACTGGCAGTATCATGCTTGAATTCCATGATCTGCTCATCTTTATCAAGTCTGGATGAAGATGAAGTTTCTCAACTGTAGTTACTCTTGATCTCATAATCTCAAAACCAAAATCAACCAATCAAAGCCTGGATTCTATAATGTTTAGACAAAAGCCCAAAAGAGGAGGAGTGGGAGACCTTAGTAAATGCTTGTTGATAGTGATTCTGAAATCTAGCCAAATATAGATTGTCAGGGCCTCCTTCTCTAGGGGAAAAGAATGTTTCTTGATTAGTGTTATCCAGTTCTGCTCCCTGGAAGTGGTTCCTAATCTATTATTCTTTCCTATAATCATTTCATCCTCTGTGTGCTTGGCTCTGCACTCTGTGATATACTTCGTCTTCCCTAAAAAAATTGGTATATTTGAAGCCGAATAGATTTTTTTTAGTCTAATCTCTGTAAAAAGTTGGTGGTTCAAAGCTTCTTTTCATTCTGACTTGTTTTTGATCTCGTACAACTATCTTTCAAATTTTTCAGTGATCTATGTATCTAATCATGGCTTATTCCATGTTCCAGAAACCATATCCAAAATTTTCTTTGGGCTTGTGAGACTTCTGTGGAACAATATCTACAAAATTCTTAGAAGTCTTTTTTTCTGCTTAAGTTCATGTATTCAGACATTAACTTCAACTTTCTAGATTTTAACAAAGTACCTTACAGCACCATTCTTGAGATCCTTATTCTGGAGCTATTTCTTTAAGAATCTTGTTTTCGTCAGGTGCAATAGGTGTAAGAAAGTTTTATTTTTCAACCCAACAATTCTTAGATACTCCACATTTCTTATAAATTCTACTTTAAAACTAAATAGTTCTTTCTTCACTTTCTCTTTCTTCCTATACCTTTATCCCTCCCATCTTGTGCAGCTTAAAGAAGCCAATTGACTTTTTACATATCCTCTCATCACTTTACCACTACAAAAGACGTTAGTATCCTTCTAGTCTCCAATGGTAGTTTCCTCAGTCTCTTCAACTTTCACTAATAATTTGTTCAGCATTTCTCTACCTTCTACCAGATCCCTAGACACAAATCCAATGTCATATGTTTAATGTTTTTGAAGGGTTGAATCCCAGATTTAGGTTCTAATTTCTGTTTAGCTACCTATGCTTAAAACAATAACCATGTAATTGCTTGCTGTTCTATAATCTGGGCTGAGCTCAACTGGATAGTTTATTTGCTGATTAAATCTGGTGTCACTTTACACAGGTTTATTCTCAGTCACTCTCCTCGGGCTAAGTGATCCAAGAAGGCCAGAACCACATAGCTGGGGGTTAGTGGAGGCTGGAGGTAAGGGTACCTTAGTTCTCCTCCACATGGTCTCTTTTGACAAATAGCCCAGGTTTTTTGCATAGTGGTGGCAATGTTTCAAGAAAGCCATCATCAGTGTAGAAGTGTTTATCAAGCCTCAGCTTATATCGTTTTTGCTGATGCCTATTGACCAAAGCAAATCACAGAGCCAAGCCCACATTAGTAAGCAGTGGATGCTTAATGTAATAACAAGTTTTATCTATAGGTATTTGGACAATGGGTGATCATGCTTTTTTTCTGACTTTTATATATTACCTACAGTGACATTACATTAGCTCTATAATAAAAATATGTGAAGTAATAATAAAAAATGAATTGTCGCTCCTATGCAGTCATGTTGTTTCTAAGACAGAAGCAATACTTTATACTTTGAAACACTTAAATTTTATACTATATATATTGTTAAAAATAACAATTTGATTTATAGCTTGTCAAAACAATAGACAAATTTTCAATATTGTGCTGAAAATGTTTAATAATAGTCTTATTTATTTTTTGCTCTCTTCACCTATATGCTATAACAATGTGTTAACATACCACAAGAATGTTTATAAATAGAAAATGCATTTTAATTTCAATTTTGCTTAAGTAGTGTATTTATGAAGAAGAGGCAACCCAGATATTTAGGAAAATTCATGCTTGATCATTTTATTCAGTACTTAGTTGATATTTTATAAAAAATTCTCACCATCATTCAATTTTACTTTATTTTGTGTCTTTCAGGAACACGATTTCTCCATTAAACATGCCCCAAGAAATCCACTATGCATACCAATTTGAAAAGAGCATATTGAGAATGAGATATAACTGTCTAACATTTTTACAACTCGGTTGGCTTCAACTAGAAACATGTCTTTTTTTTAAATGCAGTAAGAAATAATACAAAATCTTTATGCTTTCAGGTGCTTAGAGTACAAGTAGCTAGAATAAAATCTATGTATTCTTCTGTATTTTCTCATAATGCAAATACTTCTAGCTATATAAAAATCTGGTAAATTACCAATTCCTTTTTGTAAGCATGGCACATAAAGTGTTTTAGTGATCCCTCCCTTGCTTCTCCATTCACTACACAGATAACTTTTGAGGCTACATACACTTAATTGTGTTTATTTCACCATTCCTGTTGACATTTAATGAATTCACTTTTTGTTAAACTAATCACCTCCATCTCTTTCTATAGGTTCTTGTTCAGACAAAGTGAGCATAGATAATAGTTCACAGAGAATACACATGCAAGCCTATACATAAAAAAGGAAAGAAATAGATTGTTTCTTGACGTATGACACTTAGGCTCACTTATTTATTATAATTATGAATCCTCCACAATTTTATTTCATTTATTTATTGCTGACAGAGATAGCAACTAGGTAGAAAATCAGAAAGCAGGGGAGAAAAGAAGATGTCAGAATTTATAATCTGTCCCTTTTATTATTGTGTACACATGATCATTGATGAGGAAATATATCTTGTCTAATGCATGGATATTGAGGAGAATGTGCTACTATATTCCTTATTTACTTATTTTGTAATATCTGGATGTTCAGAAAAGGAGAAAAAAGTGAAGATAATATAAATACAGTACACCAATATCCTTTTAAGTTAATGAAGAACATATAATTAGTCCTGGGTCTGAAATTCTCTGTGCAAGTTTCACTGGCAATTGTATGTAAATCTTTGTTTTGTTTTGTTATTTGTAAAGAAAATAATAAGGCATAAAGGAAAACAATGGTAGTTAGCAACAAAAAGAATACCGGATATATGGTATACACAAAGAGTAGTTTCTACTTAAAAAATAGGTCTTATCATTTGAGTCAGTATGTAGAACATGATGTAGTGAAACAGTAAAACCCCGAACTCTTGCCATTACCCAGGAATGGGGATTGCATTACATATTTATCATATTTATCATGGATTATATTATTGTTCTTAATGGAAATTTTTTTCAGGATGGTTACATTCAGGGATTTAGCCTTCCTGGAAAAATAGAACAGGCAGATAATTACTCTCCCCAACACTGCAACACAAGAAAACACAGGGGTAGAACCAACTGCTCAGATTTAATGGACAGAGAGAGAGCAAGTAGGGTATAATATAGCCATCAGTAGTGTAGAAAGTAAAGTAAGCAGACAGCAATGAAACACAATCTTCCCTTCACAGTTCCTTAAGTACCTGAATCAGCTTTGAGGTAGTGTATATGAAATCAGGTAAATACATACAATATTACCAAGAGTTTTCAGTTCAAGATGGTAGAAAGAGCACAGCTATTTGCCTCCCCTTCATCCTTATTCCATTTAACTCAGTAAAAAAAAAAAAAAAATCTCATTTTACTAGTTAAAAATTACTATAATGAAGGAGAAGATAAAAAAGGAGGAAGAAGAGGAGTTGGAGGAGGAGGTAGCTATTTTAAGCTGATAAAACAGTAAGAAAAAGGAATATTTCCATGGATTTCTGAAAGATCTAAAGTAGATGGGATAATATCAATAAACCAGAGCAGAGAAAAAGCATACAAAAAAAAAAAAAAACACTCAAGGAAAACAGTTACAGCAGATATGGAAAGTAGTGTACTTGACAGAACTCGATAGAACCCAGGACCAATTCAGGCTTGGTAGAGGTAGATAGGAGAGCAGAAGAGGATGTGAGGCAGAAATCACAGATGGAAATCGTCAAACTACTTTAAGAACAGCTGGGGCAATCAAAATCACTCATTCCTCCATGAAAACAAGGCTGCTGGCTGCAGCATTTGCCTTCCGCTGAAGTTTGAAGAAAGGGTGAGTGAGGGGGAGGTTTGCCTGGAGAGGATGGACATACAGTATGTGTTTTGGACTGGGGTGAGAGAAAGGGCAAATTCTAACATTACTGTGGAACACCACACCCCACAGAATCCAGGAGTGAATAAACTGAACATCTATCACAGAAGAGAGGAAAAAGAAATATTATTTTTGGCTAAAACTACGTAATTAAGAAATCATTGTTTTCTTTGTCTTTACTTTAGTATTCCTGGTCTCAAGCTAAAAGAGAATGACTGTAAGTTGAAAGTGATTATTTTTCCTTTTGGCAAGCAGAACAGCCTAGTTTACACAATGGTCCCTGAATAACTTCTTGACAAAGAGGCATTGGTATTGAGTCTGGAGCTGTCTAATTATTTATTCTTCCAAGGTTACTGATAAGATAAAGATAATAAAATAAAGTGGATAAAAGAGTCATGAATTGAAATAAATTTTCTGGATTATAAATTGAGCTTCTTTACTTTGAATAATCTATTTCATATTTGTTAATCCTCCTGCTTAATTCTGTCTAGAGTGGGAAATAGTGAGTGTGGATAAGTTAAGCTAAAGGGCAAGCAGGAAAATCTGAATAGGAAGGTTTTGGAAGTTTCAACAGCATGTTTATAATATGGGAAATTCTTAGAACAGAAGCTACATCATTTTTAAAGGCTAACATGGATGATTCTGCCCCCCTTTACATGTTTCCCTTCATTGTCATGGATAATCACAAACTGATAAATGAGAGTATATGTTTATAATACTGTCTAGAATCTGTTATTGTAATAGCATAAACATTGCTAACCAGATGAAATCATATGGCCTAAAAACATAAGGAAAACCACACAGGCTTTTTATTTCTCCATTCTTCTACACAAATAACTAGAGAAATACATTTAAAAAAAGGATATAAAAATAAAGACTGGTGTCCAAAGGCTCCAGGTTGACTCTGCCCTGTCTAAATTTACCTATAAATTGTCACTTTTCAGCTTCACCTTAAACTGGGTTGACTTTGCAAGATTATTATGACCTTGACATCCATTTATTATTTTATAGTTACCTTTAGCAAATTTATTTAGATTAATTCATATATGACCCTTTTAAAGTATACAATTCAATGTTTTTAGTATACTCATAGATTTCTATAACCATTGGCAAAATCTGTTTAGAATGTTATCATCCCAAAAGAAACCTCATAACCAGTAGCAGTCATCCCCCATTCTAACTCACTCCTTAACTCTATTTTTACTTCCTCTCTCTATAGATTTGTTTATTCTAGACATGTCATATAAATGAAATCAAGTAACATGTCATCTTCTTAGAGTGGCTATTTTCATTTAGCATAATGCTTTCAAGGTTCATCCACATTGTAGTCTGTATCAGAATTTTATTCCTATTTGTTGCCTTATAATATACCACATTTTGTTTATCAAGTTGATACATTTGACTTGCTTTTATTTTTTGTCTATCATGATTAATGTGGCTATGAACATTACTATACAAGTTTTTGTGTGGATATGTGTTTTCAGTTTTCTTGGGAGTATATGAAAGAGTGGAATTTCTGTGTCAGATGATAATTCTAGTTAACATCTTAAGGGACTGTCAACTTGATGGACTGCAAAGTGCCTCTGCCAGTTTTTATTCTAGTTTCTCCACATTCCTCACCAGCCATTGTTATTAACTATCTTCTTCTTTTTCTTCTATTGCTGCTGCTGCTGCTTCTGCTGCTGCTGCTGCTGCTGCTGCTGCTTCTTCTTCTTCTTCTTCTTCTTCTTCTTCTTCTTCTTCTTCTTCTTCTTTTTCTTTCTTCTTCTTCTTCTTTTCTTAATTTTAACCATACTTTTTGGCTATTTGCATATATTTTTGAAAGATATTTCCTTTTAAATTTCCTTTTCTTTGATAATTTTAAATTGGATTATTTGTCCTTTTTTTTTTTTTACTACTGAATTGTAAGAATTTTACATATATTCTGGATGCCAGTCCTTTATCACATATACGTTTTGAAAATATTTTTTCCCACTCTGTGAGTTATCTTTTAACTTTCTTGACACAAAGCATGAAACTTTTAAATTTTTATGTAGTCCAATTTATCTAATTTTTATTTTGTCTCTTGTGCTTCTGCTGTCTTTAATTTTTAAGTGCCTATTGTATACTAAACACTGTGCTGTCAGGCATTGTATATAAAGATGACTCAGAATAGCACTTGGCCTCAAGGATTTCACAGCCTAGTGAGGGTGATGTTTAAGGAAACTGATGATATATGACATATGTGTATATTATATGAATTTTAACAGAAAATAAAAATAACAGGAAGAAAAACATTTTTCTTAATTTTTTATCTTTATCAATTTTTTTACTAACTTGAAATTTAGAACATAGACTCTAAAGTCTTTATTTAATTATTCTTTCAATGAATATTTATTAAATGGTACCAATGTGATATTACATTTGGGGTGCATCAGTGAATACAACAGAAAACATTTTTTTATGAAGCCTGCATGATAGCAGAGAGACACACAGAAGCAAACCAACAAAATATATACAAACTAAGTGAATTATATACTACTTTAGGAAGTGCTATGGGGAAAAATAGAGGTTAAAGGCATTAGGAGTTTCTGTGAGTAATGGGAAGGAAGATGGGCAGCTCAAGTATGAAGAGAATTGACGTCATAAATATCTTTGAGAATAAAGAATTTATACAAATACTTGAAAGAGATGGAGGAGTTGGTTGAAAAAGATATCTCAAGAAGAGATAGAAGGAAATCTGAAGCAAAGGCCTTCAGATAGAATATTTGGGGAATTTTTGAGAAATAGAAAAATCAACCAACAAACAAAAAACTAAAGAATATGGAGTAAACTTAGTAGGAAGCAATAGGATAGACTGTCACAAAGTTAATATAGACAAATTATAAAGGGCCTTGTAGGTCATTGAAAGATGTAGCTTTTTCTTTGAGTGATATGCATAGCCACTGTGGGCTTTTGAACAAAAGAAAGACATAAACTGATTTGTATTTTGAAAAGACCACTTTCATTGATGTGTTGCTAATAAATGGGGTAATGAGGGTGGCAGGTCAAATAAGAATATGATGGGAACCAAGGAGACATATTAGAAGAAATATACAAAAGAGAAAAAAATCAAGCAACTCAGGCAAATGATTCAATGCTAAGAAGTTGTAAGATGAGATCTAAAAACTTGATCATTGGTGTTAGCAAACTAGAGGTCATTCAAGACCTTGTGAAGAGCAATTTCCATGAGATGGCAGAAAATAAAGCCTGATTGCAGTGGGTTTCAGAGAGAACAAAGGACAGAAATTGGAATTTCTAAGTGTAGAAAATTCTTTTTGTAAAGGAGAGCAAGAAATGGAACAGTAAATAGAAGCATAAATGGTGTCAATAGAAGGTTTATTTATGACTTGCAATATTAAGCATCTATAAAAGTTCATAGCTGACACAAAAGTGTTACAAATGAGACTAGAAATAATTTAAAAACTTTACTAAAATCGCTGAGCCTTAGTGGATATTTAACATTCGTATGTTTTATTTCATAAAGCATTCTTTCTCCCCAACCTTTCTTTGTGATGTTTTCCTCTTTTGATACCTTACTAATAAGGCAGTGAAAATATTCTATTTCTTTGTTAAGAAGGAACACTGATTTTTTTTCTTTTTCTGAAAAACACTTTCTGGATTTTAATTTACAATATCATGTCCCTGCTTAGTCTTGAAGAAGAAAAAAAAGAAAAAGGAAGTTTTAAATGAAAATCTAAGAATCAGTATTCAGGCAACTGAAATTAATTTTTCAAACATGTACCAAAGAAGCCATCAATGTATTTTGCAACTCTTGCATACTCTAGACTGATACTGATTTCTTTATTAATTTTCTTAATATTTTCTCGGGAGTAGTATGTGTGCATAAGGTATTGGCATTTCAATACTTTTCTTTGGATTAAAAAAACACATAAAAGTTTTTATTTAAAAATGCTAAATAATTGCACATTAATTTTAACCTAAACAGATAAATTAAAATTGGATGCTTTTGCTTGTTGTAGCTGACATGTCTCCTGAGGCTTAGTTTCCCAGCATCATTTTTAAAAGAAAAGTGTGTCTAGATTATTTACTTATTTAGAAGATTTTACAATGACATCTTCTAGAAACATGCCACATTTATTGCAACCTGATTATTATGTACTAAAATGTCAACAAAGTCATTTAATAGTGTAGTACCATGCATTTCTTATAATGATTCCTTTTAGGGCTGTTAATAAAATGGTTAGTAAGTCCATCTCAGAACTGTTCCAAGGAGATATGTTAGACTAGGAACAGAAAAGCAGCAATGGAATCTTTTCTTCGTTCCTTTATTCTCAGTGTTCTCTTCTTTGGCTTGAAGACAATTAATAATGTTAAATGGAAAGCTGTCATGTACTATTTCTGAAAAATCTCCTTGGTACTAATAGTTCTTAAGATTTAAAAAAATGTTGTGTCATTTTTCAATTGTTTCAAGATAATATAATGATATTAATAGTGAATATAAATAAAACAACTTCTTCAAAGACCAGTATTTTAAATGTGGTTAATTCACTCACTATATTATCATTTTTAATGAAATGTTTGATTGAATATGGCATTTTAATGATCAAAACATAATGTTTAGGTTGAAGTATCTTTTCCCCAAACAGCTTTTATAGAATGTCATTTTATGAGTCAACATGTAAATACTTAGATAAACAATATGTATCTTAACTAAAGGAGAAAAAATATGAGAGAGCTATTAGATATTGACCTAAAATCTAATAATTTTAAAAATATAACTTTCATGGAAATAGTGTATAAGTATATAATTAAATGTTCTTAAGAAAAATCTTCATCAATCTATTTTAAATTTCATCCAAGATAATGCTTGCAGATGATACAGTACATATACCATAAAGCAGTTATCAGTAATTTCTCATACAGAAAACAATTTTTAAAAATCGTGAAGTATATATGGTGTTTTTAAAGTAAGTGGAAATGTGTAATTATCATTTGTCTTTAAAATAGAAGGTTACCTTATTATTCGTGACAGGACAGAAAATTCTGAGAAGATAATCACCCTGGCTTCAGAGGTATCATATCTTCTACATCAAATGTGAAGGGAAGTTGACTTCTCCATGATACAACAAAAGATTTATCAAAAACAAAATCAAAGAAAACACAAAACCTTAGTTTCAGTCATTTTTACAAGAAATTATTAAGAAATAGACCACGTTTATCTACTTTAATTAAAGAATATATTGAAATGATAGAATTTTGTTTGACTAAGACAAGTCATAATTGCTATGTTACACTTTTTGCTTTTGAAAATGAAAATCTATTTTTAAATTATGAAGAAAAGTAAATGATGTTGCTGGATTTTTGTATTTTTCTATTCTTAATCTGTTCACACAAAGAAAATATGTTATGTAAATGATAAGAAATAGTAGTATATATAGAGAAAAGATTTTGTTCCAAGACAGTACCTATATTTCTCATTCCTAGGACAGTTTGGAAAGACTTTCTAAAATGTTTCTTGTTAACTTTTGGCAATATAAATGAATATTAACATATTTTATATTTAAATATTAAGACAATCCATTCAGTTCAAGTGGAATATTCATAAGATTATTATATTGCAATGTCACTGTCCATATGTAACTACTAAACTAAAAAAACTACTCACATTATATAAAAAATGAGAACCCACTTGAACATTATATTACTCCTTTAGAGAAAATAAATGACAGAATCATATCTGAACTTGTACCAAACAATACTTATACAGTTAAAATTGTATATTTTATTTATTTAGTTTTAAACATTTAAAAAGAACCAATTACAAAACACAGAACATGCAATTACGATTACAGAGAAAGATATAAATATGAAAACCTCAACAAAATTTTATTTTTACTTTTGTAAAAAGTTAACTGAAAATATTTGGAATGTGAAAGGAAGCAGAAAGAATAACAAGAAATGAAAAGGGGAAATAATATCTACATCTTCAGTAAAGTAGAGGCACATATTAAATTTGACCAATCATGAAGAGATGTGTGAACATGGTGCTTAGAGTTGTGGAGGTGACTAACAGAAGGCTTAAAACAAATGTTGGTAAAACAGGCTGCCTGTGAGGATTTAGAGAGTTCAAAAAACATAGAAGTTTTCATTTCAAGCTTTGAGTATTATTTTAACTACATAAAAGAGTTGATTTTATTAAATCATGAACTATATGAGGGTAGGTATTTTTATTTGGTTTTATCTCTGCCAAAAACAGTTCTTAGCACAAATAAACCCTCAATACATAAATATTGAGCAAAATAATTCTGGAAAATTGTTCATTATATATAAGCTGTAGGTTCTAAACCTGTCTCAGACACTCATTACTTTTAGGGCATAGACAAATTGTTAGAATTCTCATGTAGATATTGTCTATGGGTGATTTTATGCAACAACAGCTGAATTGAGTATTTGAGACAGAGTTGATTGGCTTACAAAACCTAAAATATTTACTGTCTGATCATGTACAGGAAAAGTTTTCTGACCTTTGCCCTCGAGCAAGATTAAAAAATGAGACAAAGGAGAGTTTGCATCTCTCCAAGCATGTGCAAGCGGGCCAGCTGTGAATTTGCAGAACTCCTCTAATTGAAAGATGGTAATTTGTCACAGACCTGATTTAGGCCTCAGGATGGATTATAGGATCCCAGGCTACATGACATCCATAATCAGTACATTCAGGACACTCTGAAGATATAGCAAAATTTTGGTCATATAAAAATGTGGCTTCATGGGACTAGAGGGAGTGAGGAGGATTCTACCTAACCAACCTGCAATTTGTAGATGCTTCAGGTGTAAAGAGCCATAGTAAAGAGTTTCAGAGCTCTCTTCTGGTTCTGTCTAGTCTGGGAGCTTTAACTACCACTGGGCTTGGGACCTGGGGTGCTCAGGACAGTCACACGGAGGATAGAAATATGGTCATTGATAAAGACTTGGGATTATGTGGTGTAGGGAGATAGCCTCATGGTTTTAGAAGTCAGATAGAATAAGAATTAGTAAAATAAATAGAAAAATAGTGTTAAGTGATTAAATGGTAAACTAATCAAAAAATAAAGAAAAGATAAGGAATACCTCCTACATGTCACATACACAGAGCAGTTGGAAATTTTGTGTAACTTAAGTGTATATGTGGACTTGCAAATTTTCTATACCTGATGGGACTTAGTTATAGTGACCAGATGTTGGATATGTATATCTATTTTTAATCAGGCCAACAAATAACAAAAAGTTTATTTCAGCTTGACTAATAGGAAAGAAATATATGTATCCAAATGTAGTGCTCACTATGTAAAGCAAGGAATTCCAAATTTTAAAGACATTAGTATAGTAAAGATGTCTTCCAACAAACTGTGTTACACTAGCTTGTTGGTTTTTGGCTGATGAATAAATAAAACATGTTTTAGTGCCTCTCAAGAGCACCATGATTGTTGGAAACCTCAGAAGAGTGTGATATTTAAAATATTTTTGCATCCTCAAAATCAACATATAAAATTGAATAAAAACGAAAGCATTTTATGAAAGTGATCCTGGATCTTACTCTAAGTTCAGTGAACTTACTATAAGTCCTTTAGGAGAAGGGCAGACATAGTAACTGATTCTAGGGGGCACAGTTCTCTCATTTCCCTGGATGATAATAACGTTAGAAGTTTATTCAGCTGAGAAAATGATGGCCTTGGGAAACTTCTCTAAAGGGATAACTTCCTTGAATTTTATTCACTCTGTCACATAATTAATACTCTATTCTGAAATTAAGTATGCAGTTACCAAAATCAAATATGAAGTTGCTGAAATTTTGCAAAGCGATCCAATTTGTGTTAATTCTTTTTGGTGCATTTCTTACTACTTCTCCAGTCTCATCATTTCTCACTTCCTTCTTTTTTTCTCAGCCAAAATCACTTAAAGTTTCAACTATACAACCTTGCTCATTCTTCTTTCGTAATAAATAGTAATTGCACTGAGCTGACATTGTTAATGTACTAATTTCTGGAACCTCCTGTTTTTTTTCTGGGTTCAATATTATTATAGCAATAACACAGTAGGTGTTTGATAGTTGATGGTTAAATGTATGGTTTAATTAATGAACTTATAACAGCAATAACAACTCATTCCCAAATCATCCCTTCATGTATTTGTTCATTATACATCCTACAATTCAACTGTGCTTTTCATTGTGTTAGAAATTAATGGAGGAAGGGAAGCAACAAAAGCCATACACCCATTTTTTATGGAAGTTCGATCACTTCTAAAGTGCTTAAACACAGATATTATGTTTAATCCTCACATTAACGATAGTAGGAATATTCATCCCCTATTTTAAAATGTGGAAACTGTAAACCGGTGAGGTTCAAATAACTTGCCCAAGGTCACAAAACTAGAAAGTGCTAGCACTGGGACTTAAGCCAATGTCTTTTGATTTTCTTCCAATACTCTTTCCATTATGTGTGGATATGTGCCAACCTGAACTAAATACTGTGAGAGAGAATGCTTGTAGCTGGATAATTTGTAGTTGTAATTTGAGATTCACTTATAGTTTAATAGCATTGCATGATTGCTGAAGAGAAAGACTTGGTGAAGTGGGCAAGTCCTATAGGAGAAGGGCAGACATAGTAACTGTGATTCCAGGGGCCACAGTTCCCTCATTTCCCTGAATGATGGCATTAGGAGTTTATTCAGCTGAGAAAATGATGACCTTGGGAAACTTCTCTAAAGGGATACCTTCCTTGAGTTTTATTCACTTCATCACATAATTAATACTCTATTCTGAAATCAAGTATGAAGTTACTGAAATCAAGTATGAAGCTGCTGAAATTTTGCAAAGCTGTCCATCCGATTAGTGTTAATTCTTTTTGGTGCATTTCTTGTTTTCTTATTTCTACACTTCCCAGAAGGGCGAACAAAAAAAGTTTACAGAAAATCTTATTTTTAAAAAGTCACAGATGTAGGTATGTGCAAGTGAAAAATGTATCACACTATCATCTTTTGTCAGCGTGAAGACATAAGCTATTGTGAAAAAAAAAGGCAGGAGAATAAGAAATAAGCAGACAGAACCTGGAAATGATCAGCATAAAGTTGTGTGAATATTTTCAATGGATTCTAAAACAACGATAAAACAACGTGACATGTTGGAACTCAGCTAGGCTGAGACTAAAGATATCTATATTCTATTTCCAAAACTATCACGTTACTCACTTTATTACTCTAAGTACTTTGTTGTCATTATCTGTATTACAGCACTATTCACCAAAGGGGAAGCCAATTGGGCATCTATACAAAAATGTGACCAACTTAACATTAGATTGGGTATGTGACATGAGTCTGTAATTTTTAAATTACATAATGGAGATGTCTGTTGCAAAGCCCTTATCAATGCTTGGAACTCATCTACTTTGCTTTACAAACTCTTGGAGTCACTCCACTTCTATTACATCTAATAAGGTGAAGCTGACTAGCTGTGAGCTTGTCATCCATGGAGAAAGGCCAGTGGTCCTCCCTAAAAAAATAGATTATAATCAGAAAATCCCAGTCTCTGGAGACAGGTAAACTGAGCTTGTTTTCCAGCTCACTCCCTTATTAGTTCCCTTTACCTCAGTTTAGTGACTAACTTCTTTGGAGCCTTGGTTTTCCCACCATAATAATAATACTAAAACAATAATAGTGACAATGTTAATCTTTAACATACTTTGAGCACTTTCACTATGTGCCAAGAATTGTTCCATTTTCTTGGAGTGCTGTTTAATTTAGGTATAGCAACAACTCTTTGAGGCAGGTACTACTATCATCATATTGTATATGAGGAAATTGTTGCAGAATTAGCTTACATAGATCATCTCAGTCACATCACTGAGAAGTGGTGGAGACAGGATTTATACCCAAGTGGTTACCTTCAAGAGGCTATGTGCTCAATCACTACACTATGCTGTTTTTTTGTTAATATCTCAATTTCTTTATCTGAAAAATGGGTATGATAAAATTTCTACCTCTCATAATCTTTTATGAAGATTAAATGACTCAATAAAATATTTAGAACAATGCCTGGAACATAGTAACACCTTATAAATGTTTTTTAAATGAAATAAAGTTGCCAAATTACAGAGCTGGTAATTGGTGGGACAGGAAATCAAACCCAGTAAGTATAAATCCAGGACCCTCATTCTCCGCCACTACAACATTCTGCCTCTTGACATTGCTTCTAATTTAAGCTGTCTTGCACAGATATGTGAGATTATAAATGATATCTATAAATTCCTGGTATATATAAAATAGTTAAAAAATAATAGTATTCATTACTGATCATCACAGGACATCATATTCGCCTTAAGAGAGGCACTGTTTTAATAACTTACAATATTATTAAATGGCTCTTTACTATGTACTGGGGACTCTACTCAGACTCTTCATAATATTAACTCATTTCATCCTACCAACTACACAAAGAAGGTTCTGACTAGCATAAAAAACTAAAGAAGGCACAGAAAATTTTATAAAGTTGCTCAAGTATCCAAAGTTTGTCAGTAAGGGAGCAAGGATATGAGTCCAGACTCTCTGGCTACAAATTCTACCCTTTTATTCACTTCATTTTAGTACTATTTCACTCTTGTGGACTGCATTCAGACAACACAGTTTTATAGACAAACTCAAGACCATGAATTTTAGATTTGGTTCTGCCATCAAATAACTCTGTAACTTTAAACACATGACAACTTTTTTCATCACTCTCATCTGTAAAGTCATTGAACTAGATTACAAAGTTCTCATATATTTATTTTTCATTTATTCATCCCACAAATACATATTGAATATCTGCTATATGTTAGGTGTGATGCTCAATGCTAAATTTTACTTCACCAATGTAGCTACTCAGCAAATTTACACTTGTTAGATGGTGGCTCAAAAATCCTCAGAAATGTGTGTTGATACTAAAACTGTGTTGAGGTCTATAGATGTCTTCAAAACATTACCAGTGAGCACTCTTGTTATCATCATCACTGCTGCTACAGAGAGTAGAATGAAGACTCCAGACCATCCATGCAGATTCAAGTAGAATGAAAAAAGTCTACTTTTTTTCTCTACATACTATTCTTGAGGATGTGAACCTTTTGGACACCCTGGGAAAAAAATTAGACTGACATGGGTACAGACTGGTAATTTAATGACTTTCCTTATATGTACTAGTCTAATACACTTGATTTTCTGTTCATTTACAGTGTACTCTTAGAAGCATAGAGTCAGTAACATTTGTGTGTTCTCCTAAATTCTGGACATTCTTGGCTTTATGGAATGACATCTTTCTATCTTAGATATGGACTTTTAATAGTTCATTGATAAAATAAGATACATATGTGTATATTTGAATTAACCAGAAGTGTGATAAGGATTGTGGTACCTCTCATTGACAGAAAATGTTTGTGGAGTTTCTTCTCATCAGATTAAAAATTATTTTATGCATTTAAGAGAGACTAAATCTTCATATATGTATATGTATCATATATGACATAGATAACATATCAATAGCTGAAAAATATTGTGATGATATGACTTAAATTTAAAATGATTAGATATAAGCATTCATTAATTTATTGACTTGTTAAATTTTTATTTGATTTACTTTTAACAAAAGTAAAATATGTCAGCAAGGTGGTGTGCTAGGCCCTGGGTATTTGTGATTAAAAAAAAAACATGATTTAGGTTTTTATAAAGCTTACAGTATATCAAAAGATAAATACATTAAATAGTAGTACTAAAAAGTATATAATGAGAAACTCATACATGATATAAGGAAAGACACATGAAGATATGAGAGTATATATAATGACTTAAGCTGTACTGGAAAACTGGAGCATGAATCAGGGATGGCTTTTCTGAGAACATCTGAGGAGTTTTACAGAGGCAACCAAATTCCTTCTCTACCTGACAACCATTTAAACATTTTACAATACTTGTGGTATATTCTCTGACTATTATTTTCAATTTCAGATTATATAACTATAGGTTTTTCAACCAGTCTCTCCAGAACATGGGAAATGAAGTCTGGAACCCGACAAGCTAAATTCTAGTATAGTCTGACATATGCATCTTTGGGCTCTCACTGATGTTCTTCCATAAGCACCCAAGGATTGTATTCACTTTTAGGATAACCACATCCCATTGTTAATACACATTGAACTAATCATCAACAGATGTTTATCAGTAATGGTTCAACCAGTGAAAGAAAATCAGTACGTGATATACATTCAGAGATATATTGCAAGTTATTGGCTTACTCGATTATAGGGATTGGCTAGGCATGTCGAAAATCTATAGGATGTATCTTCCAGAAGGGCAATATGGAACTCTTGAGCACTTGCTGAAGTTGCTGTCCACAGGTAGAATTTCTTCTTTTTTCAGAGAAGCCTGGCCCTGATTTGAACATCATTCAATTGATTGAATCAGACCCCCACAAATTAAGATAAACTTCCTTACTTAAGTTAACCTGATTATGGACTTCAATCACATCTAAAAATACCTCCCCAGCCACACCTAAATTACTGTTTAACTGATTAATTGAGGACTGTAGCCCAGGCAAGTTGACAAATTTCAAAGTTCATCACATGATGTAAGGAACTTTTAACAGAAAGTGCTAGCAACTTTTTCTTCAACTTATTCTTGTTATATGAGCTCTTTAAAGTTTAACAACAATTACATTATAGAATCTTATATAGACACAGACATAAGTTTTTCAGAAGCTTACATAATTTAGAGAGTTTTCTTTATAATATAAAATACACAACTCATGTCCTTTGCCCATTTTTTTAATTAGATTTTTTGTTGTTGTTGTCAAGTTGTGTAAACTCTTCATATATTTTGTGTATTAGCCCCTGATCAGAGGCATCATTTGCAAATATCTTCTCTCAGTAAGGTGGTTTCCTCTGTGTTTTGTCGATGGTTTCTTTTGTTATACAGAAGCTTTTAGGTTTGTTATAGTCCCATTCATTTATTTTTGAGGTCAAATTCATAAAATCCTCTCTAAAACTAAGGTCCATGAGTTTAATATCTATTTTTTCTTCTGTGCAATTTGTTGTTTCAGGTCTTATATTTAGGTCTTTGATCTATTTTGAGTTAATTTTGGTGTTTGATGATAGACAACACACAACAGTCTAGTGACGTAAGGAGATCTGACTTTGGACAGTGGACAAACAATGCAATATATAGATAATGTATTTTACACTGGAAACCTATATAATTTTATTAATCAAGTTGCCCCAATAAATTTAATTAAAAAATACACAATTATAATACAAAATTAGATAGTGTGTTTTATATGTAATTTAGTGGCCCCATTACTTTAGGTTCATTAACTTTACATATTTGCTTGTACCTTAGATTTACCCTGTAGCATAGCATATCAAATTTTTTTTTAGCCTGTTCAAGCTTTTGGTATCCTGCTTCCATCATTCAACATTTTTACTATTCTTTCAGTTTTTTATTATCTGAAAATATGATAACAATTTTTTCATCATCTTTACCCAAATCAGTGAAAATGAATAGGATGAAACTAAGGGTGGGATTCTAGAAGAAAACACTGAAACACTCCTTCTTAAAGGACTCTTTAAATATGTTTGTGTAAAAATTTGTAAAATCACTAGATTTTACTAAAATTCTATAAATATTTCACCACTTTTCTTCCTCTCATGTATGTATCGATTTCTACAAACATATTAAGGTCTAATTTCTTTTTTAGTCACTTAATACTTGTATGATGCTAGAGTTGTTTCAAAAAGATATTCTCAGTTCTGCTCAAGATAGTAGAGTAGGTAAATGTCATGCTATCTTCCTCTCATGACCATGTCAAAATTACAACTAACCTACATAATAACCATCAGTGAGAATCGCCTGAAGTCTAGCTGAACAGAAGTCCTATAACTAAAGATATATAGAAGAAGCCACCTCAAGACCGATAGAAAGGTCAGAGACACAGAACAAGCTGATCTCATACCCATGTTTGGCGGCTGACAATTGGAAGAGATATCTTGGCAACAGAGGTTTCCCTCAGAGGGGTGAGTGCTTGCAGCCCCACACCATGTTCCTCAGCTCAGAGCACCAATGCTAGGAAGAGAAGTCCCCCAAACTTCTGGCTGTTAAAACCAGTGGAGATTGTGGTTGAGTGAGACCGAGGGCAGTTGGAGTCCCAGGCACTCCTCTTAAAGGGCCTGAACATGGATTTACTCACTACCAGACTCATTCACTCTGAGCTCCAACACTGGGGAATCAATTCAAAAGTTGCTGAAGGGAAGAACTGAATTGTCTATCTTCAGGGAGAGGGTCAGAGGGGCAGCTTTCTCTCAGACAGAATTGCTGGCAAAGACATTGTTTCCTTGTTCAACCCTCCCCTGTCACAGAATGCAGGCTCTGGCAGGTACCATGTCTGAGTCTCCAACGACCTAGCTAACACTAGTTCATCCTGCCCTGACAACTCCCTGAAACCCTGCTCTACTCAATTTGTAGGACCACCCACACCTCTTCCAGTGGCTTTTGCATACAAATGGCCTGTCTTAGCTCATGGGGTGGACTTTTATAAAATCTCTCAAAGGTTCACAAACCACAAACAAGTAGCATCTGTCCTCAGCATGCCCTGTAACTCTTACTAAGCAGCCACAAGCCTTGTACTAGTGGCAGCCAGCATCAGTTCATAGCTAGCCTCTCCCAGGTATCTCCAAGCCCAGAGTGAGTGGAAGACATCTGTGGACCACACTCATGCCAGGTGGCACCAGGCAGGGCAGAGGTAGCGCCTGAACTTGGCTTGTGGCAGGGCCCTTCCCTGGAGGCCCTGGGGCAGGCACACCTGGTAGCCAGTTTGAACAGAGCTGGAGCACCACCTGGCAGCCTCTACAAATGATACACCCAAAAGGCAAACTCAGCAGGTGCCAGAGCCCTACTGAAGTTAATCCTGCTCTGTAGGGTTGGCTCTCTCATAACAGTTCCTCCACTGTAGTCACAGCCAGTCCTCACAATCAAGCAGGCTGAAAGTTAATTTCTCCCATTGATGCACAAGCAGCAACCAAGTCTCAACTACTGCAGGAGGGCACACACAATCCACACAGAGACACAAACCTGGAACACCCAGCTCAAGTGACCAGAGAGATTGTGCCACTGTGCACTATAGTACACCTACTACATAAGGCCACTCTACTAAAACCAGCAGACATAATAGCTCTATCTAATACATAGAACAGATAAAATGCCCAGATATGTTTGACTTCACTAAGGCAATGATTTTCACCTTCTTTTAGAAAGAAGTCTTTTGGTTAAAAGAAAAGCCTACCTAAGATAAGCTAAATCTAATTGGAAATTTTACAGGCTCAGTACCCATAAGTCCAAGAAGTTAGCATGATATGGGTAAATTCAGACTAGACTAGTCTTTCTCTCCCAGGCTCCTTTACCCTCCATGTCTGAGTATTATGATATACAAATTTCCACGTCTATTACTATTAAAGAACTAGGGTTAATGTATGTTACCCTCTGGCACTATAACCTAATTTAGTCTTCTGGTACCTATAAACAATAAGAAAAAAAAAAGTAAAAAAAAAAAAAAAACAAGAGATATATTATCTGCAGATTGCAAAGACACACCTTTACTGAAGTTGTATTGAGTTTGTATCTAAGGGATATTACATAAAATATGAGTTTTATGTTTAGCTATGGTTTTGCCACAGATATAAAATAGTTAATAGCTTCAAATACAATCTCACATTTATATGCTGGATCTTTAATGAAGACAGAGAGCATGCCATTAGATTATAGCTGGGATTTTTATAGACTCACCTCATACCTTCCCAAAGCAGATTCTCCTGCATTGGATTCTTTTGGAAGTCATTACTGTTTATCAGCAGAATGGGACTTATGGTGACTGGAAATTCAGCCTTTTCACATGATATGTAGAAACAAAATAAATCTTAGGGAAGATTGCCTTCCAACATACTTAACTAAAAGAATATTGTCAGGTAAAAAAAATTAATTGATTGTCAAAAAGTGTTTATTGATTTTTATACAAAATCTCTCAACCATTCTATTAATCTATACATTGATTACAAAACTATTGATCTATCGGAAGCAAATTGGCATTGATTTCATGAAAATTTATACTTCTGAGTAAAGTTTCTATATTAGATAAATTTATCCCCTCTAATTTTGGTTAATATACTTTATATTAAAGAAGCCATAATTAATTTAGAAGAATTATTTTGAAAATTCAAAGGAGGGTGTGTCCCACCTTCACAGTACACCTGCACAGTAGAATTTGACCCACTATTTGCTAAATAATTTCTTCCAAGGCACTATAACAAAGGCTCCTGTTTTAATTATAGATTTTTTAGAATTAGAAAGGTACATAAAAACAATCTCCTTTATTCTATGTCTTAGTCTGTTTGGGCTGCTGTGGGGTTCCTTTTATAAGAGAAGTAATCTATTCTTGAGGACTCCACCCTCATGACATAGTTATTCCCTAAAGGTCCCCACCTCCTGATACCATTGCCCTTGGAAATTAAGATTTCAATATATAAATTTTGGGGAGAAACAAACCTTAGGCCATAGCATTCTCATTTTCTCATTTTATAAGTCATGAAATCATACCTGAAAATGGTGACTTGTCCAAGAAAATTTATTTAAATTTTCTTTCTTTCAACACATGTTTATTGAATATAAGTAGTATGTTAGGTACTGTGCCACTCCTCAAAACAGACCCCTATGTGTTCCAACACTGGAATTGATAGTTTTGTGTCTGGCAAGGAGGTTGCAGGGAGAACTCAGTTGTCTTCACAGTGTTAAGTGTTAATTTTGTAAAGAGTAATTAATTCTTTAAAAATAAAAATCAAATAGAGAGAGATCCAAAAATTTTGGCTAAATGTCTTTCAATAAGATAATCCTCCTTGGAGAACTTTCTATGAGAGTGTGGAAAAGAGAAGAAAAAGTAGACTCAGGAAAATTATGGTCCTTTCAGTGACACAGAAAAGAGGATTTGAAAATTATTCTTAATTAGAGCCAGTGCTCAAGTGAGAGAAAGGTAAGTAACCACTCTTTTCCTTTTAGGTTTTATTTCTACTCTGAAAACACAGGTTATTCTGTGCAACTACCTAAAAGATTAGGACTGAATTAGAAGCCTCATTGTAAAATTCCTTATGTAGTTGAAATAAATAAATTCACTTGTTCTAGGAAAAAACATACTTAGGGGCTTTTATTTTACTTCTACTGACGTGAGTGACTGATATATGGAAATGTTTTCCAAAAAGGATATAGGGGGGAAATGCCAATATAATGATTTTATTATACTTGTTTAATTGTATTTTTCTGATATTATGCCAAGATAATATCACTCCAAGTAGATTATTTTAAAAGTTATGTAAATGAAATAAGAAAATATAATAAAAATGCTCATAATTCTATCAATGAGAGAAGAAACATGTTGATGTATATTGTTAATATTTTTCTATGCAGACTTCTTTTAAAATCACTGAGATTATACTGTAGATATTTTTGGTAATTTTTTTATATTATTTTATATTGCCAATATTTTCTATTTTATTAGTAATTTTCTACATGATTTTAATGTCTGAATAATATTCCATTATATTCGTCTATCAAGTTTTATTTAATTTATTCCTTCTAGTTGCACTTTCAGATCATATTAACTTTTCTATTTTATATTAAGGACAAAATCATTGAAATAGTTTTAAAAACACAGGATCATAGCTTTTTTTTTTTTAAACACCTATAGCACCAGGTCTTCCTAGTTGGTCTCCCATTCAAGTACTAACCAGGCCCAACCCTGCTTAGCGTCCGAGATCAGACAAGATCAGGTGTGTTTAGGGTGGCATGGCTATAGATGGATCATGGCTTTTTAAAGTCTTTTTGGCAAGGCATTTTCCATTGCACTTTTCTCTATTCTTAATACTATCTTTACTATCAATTTACATAATATCAAGTTTTTCATTAAAAGGAATGATAACAGTATTTCCTTCCCCTTTAAGTTAACAGCAACTTACTGGAAAATTTTGTCCAAAAAATTACCTGTTTTTTCTTTTCTTTTTTTTTTTTTAATTTGAAGCAAATATATAATTTGGGCTTTGGTCTTTGCTAAGTAGCAATTATAGAGAATTAGCAAAAACATTTGTATTTCATAGAAACATTTACTAAACTGACCCTAATGTAGATATATGGAAATATATGGCACTCCTCCTTAGTGCTCTTGGAATACTATATTTTTGCTTCAACCAAAATATATTAACTTTAACAATTTATTCCTTACATTCCAAAGTACTCACATTTTTATGTGTAAAGGGACAATGTTTGTATCAAAAATAAATTCTGATTCAATCACCTGAAAAAATACTTGTTCAGCCAGGCAAAGAGTTCTTTTTGTAAAGGAAAATGAAAAACACGTCAGTCATGATATATCAGAAAGAGCAGAAGGAGAAATAAAGGAAAGAGGAAAGAAACTTGGAGCCCTCTATAGTCACCTCTGTGCTGTTTTATCAAAGTTCTTCATGTGAAATCATGTAACTCAGTATGTAGACTTATGGGCAGAATAAATGTAGAGGGTGGGACTTGTAGAATGTTTCAAATTAGAATAATGAATGCTTTGAGTCATGTTTTAAACTTCAGAATTAATTTTTAAAAACAAAAATATTGACTATTAGTCTTCATAGTCATGTTTTTCTTAAATTTATCAAACTAAATTTAAAAAAGGAAATCATTATTTTATTTAGAAACTTAGAGGCATGTATTTGTTAAATATTTGAAACTAGTTATTTATAGCAATCATAAAACATTTTATTGTGTTATCAAGAAATAAGATGAGAACAGAATTAGTTCTGGAAATTTAGGTTTGGAGGAAACATAATGATAAGTTCTTGTGGTAAGCAGAAAATTAAAGCAACTTTATATAATTGCCTGACAAATTTACTTATTGAGAATTAAGCTGGAGGATTAACAAATACGAAATAGATTACTTAAAGCAAAGAAGCTCAATATTTAATCCAGTAAATATATTTCAGTTCATGGAAATGTATTTGAGATCATGGGTCTTTTGGTCTATTTTATTTAATACTTTTCATCTTATATTTGGCCTTCAGTTTTGTGTGGAAGGACAAATGACTGTTATCTTTATAACCAACGATAATGCCTTTCATATTAACAAAAAATGTAATTCAAGTGTCCTTTTTAAACTACCGGGTATTTAACATCTTATTCTAATTAAGGGATAAATCTTATTCGCTACAAATATTCAGGTGATTTACTGTGCCAAGGAAATGTAATGTCCTATCTACATTTTTAAGTCATTTTACTCTACAGAAATGTGGTTTGCAAATGCATCAAGCTAACCTATGGTTCAACATTATGAAACTCAATAAGAGCCTGTATTACTTTTAGTTGTAAATGTTTGGAATGTTAGTATTTCAATAGTCATTCCAACCTCTACCTCATATTACTTTAAGTAAAGAAAAATAAAGCATGTGAAATATGAAGTTGGAATCAGTGATAAAAGCAGTCTATTATACACTAATGGAAATCACTTATTAATTGGATCATATGTGTGTATTTCAGGTTGTGTGAATATGATGCTATAAAATATGTGTGTTTAATTCCCGCCCCCAAAGATAAAATTCGTTTCTAAAAAGAGGGAAGAAAAAAACTGATGTTCTTAGAACACCACACAACCTTTTCCTCTGCATAGCTGCCTTTGACTTTGCAGAGCACTCTGCAGGAGTAAAGAGCACTTGATGAAGGAAGTTAAGCAGAAGCAAGGGCATGTGGTGCAGAAAAGGAGACATCCTATTCAGTAGAATAAAGAAAAAGTCTCTAAGTGATGCAGCCACCTCAGTGACACATTTGGGAGGAAAATTTTAGCTATGGTAATTGAAAACTTCATGCAGAAAGAGAGATATTTGATTTTAGAAAGTGGAACCTTCCAAACCACAAAAGCAAAATGAAAAGTAGCTCTCAGATGAGATGTGCTATTATCATCAAACCACAGACTGACTAAAATTATGAAGTTAGAATCTCAATGCTAAAATGGTGATGATAAGTAATATACTTGAGTATTTTAATATATTGAGTGTGTCTTCTAAAAATTCTGGCCCTGAAATTATCCTCAAGATAAAAATTCATGGGCTATGGAGCTCCCTTTTTACATTAATCATTATGTTTCTGAATTAATAGCATGTGACCTTATTTTCTGTTCCTGCATACACTCACAGTATATTATTAGCTTTTAGGCATGCATGAAAGAAAAACATACCATTTTTATTTTGCTAAAAACTATTAAGGGCAACAATTCAAAACTCACCATTTTCTTCCTATAAATATTTGAATTTGGAAATAGTAAAAATATATAAATCTCTATTGGTGCATACCGGTTTGTGATCATTCTATTTGTTTTTTGAACTAGTAGAAGCTTAAATTGTGAAAAGCAATACATTTTAGAACTACAAAACTTGTACTGTATCGGTTATATTTCAGTAAAATTAAGGTATAAACTGATTTGAAACATTGAAACATCTGTGACTATTCTTGCTAGTTAGAATTTCCCTTGCTCCATCTTCATTTGAATGTACCTTTTATTTTCTTAAGTGTGAGTGGTTTGAAGTGCTCCACATAAAAACTTGTCTTAGTGTAGGCTGCTATGACAGATAACTGTAGACTGAGTGAGTTAAACAGTAAACATTTATTTCTCACATTCTAGAGGCTGGAGATGAGGTGCCAGCATGGTACCAGGGTTCTTGGAGAGTGCCTTCCTCCTTGTTTACAGAGGGCCTTCTTTTTGCTGGGTCCTCACATGGCAGAAAGAGAGCTGGCTAGTTCTCAAGCTGCTTCTTATATGGGCACTAATTCCATTATGTAGGTTCCGCACTCAAGTCTATTTACCTTCCAAAAGCCCCACATCCATATACAATTATGTTAGGATTAGTGTTTCATGATATAAAATTTGGGGAGACACAAACATTTAGTCCATTGCAATACTTAATAAGTTGATTAATTCTTCATTCACATTGAAATACCCCCTGGAAATCTGTGTTCTAGAAAAGGAAAATAAATTTTTTGAAGTTAAATAGTCAAAATAATCTTGTGTTTAGGAAACTTTAATGATTTACATACATAGTTCCTTTATAAAGTTATCTTATTTTGACTGGATATGAGCCTTTACACTATTAAAATTAAAATTCGTAGATGTTTTCTTTTTACTCAGAGACATGATATAACATTCAAATATGTTTCTGTGATTATATTTATTTACTTCATTCATATTGTATAAATAGGACTGACAAACCAATATTTTATCAGTTATTGAAAATATTTTATCGCTGGCAAGCCATGTATAAAAATATATGGTGAATAATTATTCACAAGGAATCATACTATCCATTCTATTTTATTATCTTACTAGATTTGATGGTGTACAAATAATTGAACAATTAATAAGAGGTTTTCTTTGCATTACTGAACATTTACTCATTCAGCCCACCTGGTCTTTTACATGATATAAATGTACTAATCATTTATTTATAAAATTGAAAATCTACTTAATTAGACAACTCAAAAGCTATACTTTATTCTAACTGCTGCTGAAAAACTGAAATTCTAATTCCACATCTCAATCCATCTCTTTTTTCTTTTAGAAATTTGTTTAAACTAAATTTACTTACATAAAAGTTGCAAAAATGGTACCAAAATTCTTGTATATCCTTCACCTAGCTTCCTCTAATATTATCCTTTCTATGACCACATATGTCTTTCAAGATCCTGACACCTTTGAAGAGTACTGATCTACTATTTCATAGAATTTCTTTCAACATGGGTTTGACTCTTGTTTTCTTCAGCACAATTACACTATTATATGTAATACTGTTAAATTCAATTACTAGTGTATGAATTTCACTTTAGCTTTCCTCCATATGCTTCTTGGTTTTGTTTATTTGGGGAGGGCCAGTGAAGAGTATGTAAAACATTACTATATTTCTAAGAGTCAGAGTTATAAAATAGTTAAAGTAAAAAACCTCACTCTCTCCATCTCTGCTGCCCTTTTACCATTCTTCTCTTTTACCACCACTTGGCCATATGTTCCCTGCAGGTAACAAGTGAGCACACATGTGTGTATATTCATATGTCCCCTTTTCTCTGTATGAAGTGTAACATAACATGAGTACTCTTTTAAGTTTTTTATTTTCTACTTACCAGTATGTTCGAGAAATCAATTGTCGGCCAGTAGATATCGCCTTCATTCTTTTTTATAGCTACATAGTGCTCCATTGTGTAGATATACCATAGCTTTTTTCAACCACTTTTTTCAACCTGAATTACAAACAATTCTGTACTGAATAACCTTAGGAATATATATTCTCAAATAACTAGAGCTACATCTTCAGGATAGTCTCCTACCTGTAATTGCATACAAGTAAGTGTATAAGAAGTTTTATTAAGTATTATCAAATATCTGTATAGCATAGAAGTGTTATGCTAATTTCATTATCACTAGCAATGCATGGGAATAGCTATTTTCCTACAAACTACCATCAAAATGTACTGATAGATATGTAAGTAGGTAGGTATTTGGTAGATAGATAAATATTAGCGATATAGAGAGATAGATGATAGATAGATAGATAGATAGATAGATAGATAGATAGATAGGTGATAGAAAGGCAGGCAGGCAGACAGATGATAGATATTGTCATTCTGATAGTAAGAAGTGTCATTTTGGTATTGTTTTCTTATTTCATATTTCTAATTATGAATGAGTATAAACATTTTATTATATATTTTAGGTCCACTTTTACCTTTTATTTTTGAATTGTTTATATATTTTTCCCATTTTTACATTAAATTTTGAGTACTTGGTCTCTCAATTTTTGAGAAGAATATTTATTTTAGGGATGTAATTATTTTATATGTGCTACATGTTGTGAATGTTTTCTCCTGGCCTTACAGTTGTCTTTTGATTTTGTTTATGGTGTTTTTTTTTAATTGATCACTCACTAATTCTAGTAATCATCTGTCACTGTAAAAACTTATCACAATTTTATTGATTATATTCCCCTACCTCTTTTCACGCATCCTTCCACCCCTTTCCTTCTGGTAACCATCCTATGGTGGGTTCTGCCATACAAGTTTTTTAAGTAACCAAAGTTAGCGGTATTTTCTTTTATTGCCTCTAAATTTTGAGTCAAAGTTAGAAAACCTTTCTCTACCAGGATTAAAGAAAATTTACCATTTGCTGATTTTCCTAGTCATTAATTAGTTGGATGAAGGTCATCCTCTGGTAGATTCCTCAAGAAGAGTTAATGGGTGCAGAATTCCCTAACTTCTAATGTGTTGAAATAGTGTTCCCTACACTGCTAGATATAAAATGTGTCCACACTTTCTTCCATTATCTTTTTTTTCTTAATGCTGCTTGATTGTTCCTTGATGTTTAGGCTGATTTTGAAAGATCTGAAGCTAGAAAAAATTTTTATGAGTTTTAAGCCATTTGAATTTTTTGTCTGGTGGCACTTTGAGGATTTAATTTTTTATCTTGGAAATCTAATATTTTTCCTAAGATATATTTTGTCATTGATCATTCTGGGTTAATTTTCCCATGTATTCAGTAAGCTCTTTCAATGTGTAGATTCAAAATTTTTCTCGATTTCTGAAAGAATTTATTATAGTTTTAGATATTCTCTTCACTGTGTTGTTTTTCTACTTCACAGACTTTAATAATATAAATATTGTTCTTTTTTTTGTCTGTCTTCCATTTCTACTATTTTCTCTCTTGTATATTTATTTTTCTTTCTGCCATTTACATTCTCTAGGTTTATTTTTTATCTTTCTTCAATACTTCTTAGTAAATTTTTATCTGTGTCTATTCTCCCTTGAGCACCTCACAATTTTTTTCTTTATTTCTGATGTAATTTTGTCTTCTTCCATTACTTTTCAGAATTCAATTAACTTTTTAACTTATTTCAGTTTTCTTGTACATTTATGCTCATAGTTTTTGAAACAGTGACTCAAGGAACATTGAATATATCCTCAGATAATTGTTTGAGTATATTTAATTCTATTTGGACTATAGAATTATATTTTACTTCTGCTTCATTATTTTTTATGGGGAAATTTTGCCAGTTGACTTTTACAAAATGTTCTTGATTTACTGCAGTAGATCAGTAGATCTTTCAAAATCAACTTAAACATCAATTGTCCATAGACTTTCTATTTGTCTACTTTTTGATATTGGAGTGTTTTCTAGATTTCTAGTTTAATGGTATCCTTTTCTGCTAGCCTATCAAAGTCTAAATATATGACAAGTGTTTTTGTTTCCAAAGTTTCCTCATAGTAGAGTACTTGTCAGTGTTATAATTTTGCAATTCCCTTTTGTCTTTCAGAATACTAAAATTTCCACTTTTTCTTCTCTCCTTTACCACTCAATTTTCAAAAAGCGATTATTTTTTCTTTTTTTCCTTTGTCTCCATCAGAAGCTATGTCTTTGGAAGTGGGTCTATTTAAATCAGGCTTACCCATTTAAACCAAGTCTATACCTTAAATAGTCTGCCTAGCCCTTTATATGGTGTCTGGTCATTAAATTATCCTTAATTTAAACCATTTCTCTTAGTTCATTTTCTTATCTCCTCAGTAACTTATTTTGTATTTTCAGATGTATGATAATTTTAACCTTTCTTAATGTTTTCCCAATTCTCCCTCACTTCCTTAACTGGTGTCCATTCTGTTTTCCATGTATATTTTCCTGGTGTTACATTGATCACCATAAAGCATTGTTGTACAGTGGGGGTCTGGTGAGAGTGTGTAGAACTATAGACTAAGATTTTTTTTCTCTTTTAGTCACAGCCATTTTATCAGTTTTAGCATTCTCTATCTTCAAGTAATGCTAATGGTATGGTTCTTCATAGAATTTTCATAGCTGTAAAGTCATTTCATATCTTTTAGGGAGGAAATTTTCTTCATCTCACATTTTCTCAAAATGGTTATATACTAAAATTATGCAGATAATTTGGATACTTTCCTTCTTCCCCTCCTGACCTCATTAAACATTTAAATGCCACTGAACTGCAACAATCTATCAACAAATTTTATTACTTTTCTTGACACTTAACAATAGTTTGGAAGTACTTATTTTGGCTTCAAATAAAATAAAGATTGTAATCCATCATTTCATACTTCAATAATTGTTGAATCTGCATAGAAGATTATATTATATGCACACTAATTGTCTCTAAGTACAATAAGTTTATAATTCAATAAGTAAAAATATTCCCAGTTCTTAACAATAGATCTTTGTACATTCTGTACTTCAAATGAAAAGAACAAATTTGAATGATAAATTGTTAAGATTTTCTCTCATGTAACTTTTAAATCATTCCTAGGATAATTGCTCAATAGAGCAAAAGTGCAACCCATTATTCTTATTTTGTAGTTCTTTCTACAAACTTGCCTCAGGTGGTAAAAATGACAACTGTAATCTTTGCTTTGAACTGTAAGTCAATACGATTACTTTACCAGCAGTTCTCTTTTAAGTTCTTCCCTATATTCTCACTCATTTCAGGAGCTGTTGCAGAGGCTTTGAATGATCACTAGGACCCAACCTGTCCTATTTTTCTTGGAGCCCTGACAGGTTTCATTTTACAGTATCCATTGCAGTTCAGTGTGGATCTGTGGCTGCATTATAGTCAATGAATGTGACTAAAATGATCAACACCACTTCTAGATTTTGTCTTTAGAAACATGACCATCTTTTTTCTTCTCATAGCTATCGGTTTAATGTAATGGACTCAAACAATATAGAGGAAGAAATTGTTACAGGGCTATCATCTAAAAGACCCTAATGCTTCTCAGTACCTAAACTGGGTTAAGAGCTTTGCTTGCTTACAGGAACTGAAGAATACTCCTTACTACAAAATGAAGAGGGCCAAGATGGTGATGGGGCATCATCTGCAAGAAGAGCTGTGAACAAAAGGGAATGAAGCAGAATAACTATCCATAACTAAGATAATTCAATAACTTTATGCCCTTGCCTTTATATACAGAAGGTGCCCTCCAGTCAGGAAAAAGATACCATGAGAGCATGAGCTCACCCTTCTTCATTCCTTGATCAAAGAATAAAGTTTCTGGTCTGCTTTACCAAACTTACTTTTCTATTGATGCAAATGGCACTGGGCAGAAAGACCTTGATTTGAGTCCCTGACTTAAAGGGCCAGTAACAAATTTTGGCAACTACTGAAGGACTGGCTTTCGGCCCCCCTCTGGCATGCTCCACTCCTTGCACCTTGGGGTTTTCTCTGGCTTCCAAGGGAGAAATAGTGAGCAGCAGCAACTTGTCTCTGGCTAACTCTCCCCCATTGCTGCTGGCCTTGGTGAATGGGTGAGGAGGGCTTATGACAGAGGGGGAACCACAGCAGTTTTGCCCATTGTCCAGCAGTCAGAACCATGGTGCTGACTATCATCAATAGGTAATTGCAGCCGCATCACTGCCACTTTGTGAGGGTTTGTGACACTGGCTCCACAAACTGATTAAAATTTACTTTTGTCTAGCATCAAAACAGGTAAAGAGGGAAAAGAGAAATTTGTTAAGGTTCTTGATCCAGTACAGAGGGGATGGGTGGAGGGAGGTGAGAGTCCCCTCCATAGAGGAGAAAACCCCCAAAAGAAATTGACTCCATCCAGAAGGGACAAATTGCAGAGGAAGAAAGGCTTCTTCTAAAGAAGTTAGTTCAGTCCAGTGAGGATAAATTAAGGAAAGGAGTCAAGGACACCTGACCCAACAGGGAAATGTCAAGGATACCCAACTACAAGTAAAAGGTAAGAACGAACAGACAAAGGGTCTTTTGTTTTTTCTCTTTTGCCATTCTGGCATCTTGCTCCTCTCCTGTTTGTTCCTTTCCCATTTCACCAGGAGGGCTTCAGGAAGCCCTCTTCCCCCATCAAAATCCTCCAGAGGTACAGTCACTTTCTAATTGGAGAAACATCCTGTCCACTGGTCCTGGTAAGAACTTCTTGGGAGTCTTTTTCTTCACTAGTCCAGTGAAAGATGAGTTACCTCACATTTGCCAACCGGAGCCAGGAACCACCCTAAAGCATGGAGGCCAACCTTTGGCTGTCTGATTTAATTGTTTAGAAAAATAAGCAATTACCCGGGTCAGAGGTCCAATCTTCTGAGTTAAGACTCAGAGTGATGTTCTATGTCTTTTATATAGAGAGATCAAAAGACTTTGTTAAATGTGGGAGACCCAAGTCTGAGGCTTGAAGCAGCTGTCACTTGAATTCCCTTTTCACATTCTGATCTCTGTTCAAATTGTTCATCATTCTTCCCTTTTAGGCCTTCAAAGAGAGGCATGGCTATTAATCCAAAATTAGGGATCTGAATATGACATTCCTAAGAACCTTCTAAGTTGCCTTCTTGTGCAGGGAGAAGTGAGGCTACAGATAGCTTCTTTCTTCTCCTAAGGCAGATTTCTCTGTCCTTTAGTTATAATTAACCCCAGATAAGTAACTTTGGTCTGGGATATCTGAGCCTTATTCCTTGAGGCCTTGTATTCTTTATCAGCTAAGTGGCTTAGGGTGGTTGTAGTGTTCCTGTCTGACAATTCTTTAAAAGGGCAAGAAATCAATATATTATCTACATACTAAAGAAGTGTACCCTCCTCAAAGTGTAGGTAGGTCCCTTAACTCTGGCCAGGACCTTTCCCAAAGGGTAGAGAAGTGAAAAGAAATAATAAGGCAGACTCAGTGGCCAAAAGAGCTGCTCGAAACTAAGTTATCCAGCAATTGCCTTTTTACCTGGAAAACCTAACCCATCAAATTACTCCCCAATATATATAGACAGGAATTCAATAAGGCAGAAAGATGGGCTTTAAACAGGACCCTGTCACTTGTGGATAGCTAACCAACCTACATGGGCAATACTTCTTTCCTACTACAACTGTGCATGCAATCATGAAAGCCCATCCAAGAACCCAATGGATTCTAGTTCTTAGGTTCTAGGTTCTTAAGTTCCAGGAGGAAAGCTTTGTATAACTGGCTAATAAACACCATGGCAACTCTAGGTTTAAGAGCTCTAACTGGTGTAAATAGAAAGATCTGATAAGAAACATGGCAGAGTGAGAAATGTCCCCGGATCTCTCCTCATGAAACGACAATAAGCTGAATATCTAAAACTCAACAAAAAAACACCCGAACTGCACACCAGCATGTCTGAGCATGGGATCTGTGCATAAGATCTACCACAGGTCAGAACCCCGGGTGTCGGGTGGTAGACTAGGAGAAATAAAGAAGCTGAATTGTCAAAGCCATCCTGAGAAAAAAGAATGAGGCTGGAGAAATCCCTCTGCCTGACTTCATATTATTCTACAAAGTGACAGTAATCAAAACGGCATGGGATTGGCAGCAAAACAGACACATATACAAGTGGAACAGAATGTAGAGTCCAGAAGTAAACCCATATTTATATGGACAAATAATTTTTGACAAAAAAACTAAAAATATACAGTGGAAAAAGGAAAGCCTCTTCAAAACATGGTGCTGGGAAAACTGGAAAGCCACCTGCAAAAGAATGAAACTAGACTGTTGTCTATCACCACACACCAAAATTAACTCAAAATAGATTAAAGATTTGAATATAAGATCTGAAACAATAAAATGCATAGAAGAAAACATGAGAACTAAATTCAAGGACCTTGGACTTAAAGAGGATTTTATGAATTTGGTCTCAAAAGCAAGGGAAGTAAAAGCTAAAATAAATGAATGGGACTACATCAAACTAAAAAACTTCTGCACAGCAAAATAAACCATCAACAAGGTAAAGAGACAACTATCCGAATTGGAAAATATATTTGCAAGCAATGCCTCTGATAAGGGCTTAATATCCAAAGTACACAAAGAACTCATACAACTCAATAACAACAACAAAAAACAAATGATCCAATCAAAAAAATGGGCAAAGGACTTGAACAGTCACTTCTCCCTAAAGGGCATACAAATGGCCAACAAATATTTGAAAAGATGCTCAACATTGCTAGCTATTAGGGAAATGCAAATCAAAACCACAATGAGATACCATCTCACACCTGTTAGAATGGCTATAATCAACAGAACAAGTAATAAATGTAGGAGAGGATGCAGAGGAAAAGAAACCCTCATACAGTGCTGGGGGACTGCAAATTGGTTCAGCCATTATGGAAAACACTATGGAGGTTCCTCAAAAACTAAGAATTGACCTACCATATGATCCAGCAATCCCTCTACTGGGTGTTTATTCCAAAGACTTGAAAAGATATTTGCACACCAATGTTCATAGCAGCATTATTCACAGTGGCCATGACATAGAAGCAACCGAAGTGTCCTACAATAGATGATTGGCTAAAGAAGCTGTGGTACATATATGCAATGGAATATTACTTAGCTATAAGAAGAGGTGAAATACTGCCATTTGCAACAACATGGATGGACCTCGAGATAATCATGCTAAGCAAAATAAGCCAGACAGAAAAGGTTGAAAATCACATGATATCAGTTAAATGTAGGATGTAAACCTAAAAGCAACAAATGAACAGGACAAACAAGCAGAGACTCATGGACATAGACTATAGACTAGTGGTTACCAGAGGGTAAGGGATGAGGGAGAAGGGGGCAGGTAGACAGTTAAAGGAGGTCAAATATAGGGAGGTGGGAGGGGGGAGAGTGAAGTGGTAAATGGGATCAAATATATGGTAGCTAAAGGAAACTAGACTTTGCGTGGTAAACACACAATAGAATATACAGATGCCAAATTGTAATGTATACCTGAAAATTACATAATTGTGTTAACCAATGTTACCCCAATAAATTTAAAAAAAAAAAAAAAAGAACACTACTTGACCAGGTAATGAAAGCCTGCCCAAATTACAATGCCAATAACCTGAACACTCATCCTCCCTAGATCTCCATGATGAGGCTCAATTAAATGAGGGGAACATAACCTGAGAAGGACTAACAAGTGACTTCACTGTCATACCTAAAGCACCAGGTAATTTTAGATACCTCTTAGTACTAGTTGCCACCTTCTTTGATTGGTTATAAGCCTTCCCCACCAATACTGAGATGTCAGTAAAAGTGATGAAGGCTCTATTAAGGGAAATAATTCCTGAGTTCAGGTTCCCAGAACCTTTACAGAGTGATAATGGGCCAGAATTTACCTCTCATATTACTAGAGGTGTTACCAAAGCCTGAAGAGTCAATTGGGTATTACACTCTGCTTGTAGACTTCAATAATCAGAAAAATGGAAAAGGCCAATCAATAATCAAACCCTTAAGAGAACTTCATACAAATTATGCCAGGAAACAAAAGAATTGGGTAAGGCTCCTTCTGGGATCCTTATTGTACATATGCCTACTTCCAAAAGAAAAGTTAAAATTAAGTACCTTTGAATTAATGTATAGAAAGCCAATTCCCCTATATCCAGGAATAGGGACAACTCAATTCCCATGAGCTAGAGTAACCTAAATATGCCCTCCAAATATGGGAAACCATCAAGGCCCTTATGGCCTACAGAAATCAGGTACTGTTGGCTTCCATAAATTTAATCCTTGATCTCTTCCAACTTGGAGACTGTATATCTCAAGACATGGGAAACTGGGAGTCCTCAGAATCAGTTTACACCAAAATAGAAGGGATCCTATCTCGTAGTTTTAACTACTCATTCTACTCTAAAGTTACAGGAGGTCATTCCGTAGATATATCACACTTGAATAAAATGAGCTACCGAACCAGCCAGAATCAGCAGAAGCTCCACAAGACCCTACACCCTCTTAGTACTCCTGTGAGCCATCATCTGACCTGCAGCTAGTTTTGTAGATGCCACGTGAGATATGTAATGAATCATAGGTCATCTCTGATCTTGGACTTCTGCCTTCAAGTAGGGGCTCTTGAAATTTGTATTCTCTCCCTTACCTCTGCTCTTCCAGAAACACCTATAACTGCTTGCTTTAACTTCACTAATTCTTCCAACTAATTTGTTGTAAAGCCTGCATTAAGTCATGACTACCCTCCTAGCAATACTCTTGCTCTTGCAATTTCTCGCCCTATACTTGCCTTTATAATATTGCCCAACATACTTAGAAAGGATGTAATTTACTGACTGCAGGATCCGCCACCAGCAACCCAAACTAAACAGAGAAACACTTACATATCCAACAGGGATCCCTTTATCAGAAGGGGAAATAACCAATTGCACACCCTACTGGGGAGATCCCAAAACAGACAACCTGCTTCTAGCCATACAAGTGGAACCTGCCTAGTGGTGCTTCCAAGCAATAGTTTTGTCCTGGTATACCAAAATAGACCCTGACTTTAATGACCTTGTCAGAAATTTCACATGCCATCCCCCTATTATGTAACAGATTGCATGGAATGCACAAACTGACAAACACTAATTAGTAGCTGGTAAAACGGGGCTCAGTGTTTATTATGAACTATGCACTGGAGTGAGTTGCGATTTTGAGAAATGGGAAAGACAAGCTAGATGGGTAGCCTGGCACCACAGAGAATGCTGTGTTTGAAGTAGATACTGGGGCTCCATGGCTCTCTCAGATTCTTGGCTATTCACCCTGAGTTCAATCCTTGACCTAAATCAGTCCTACAGTCAACCTGAGACAGTACTCTTACAAGGAGGTTGCATGTTCTTAGCAGTAGGGACACGTCCAGAAAGAGGGATAGGCAGCCCAATGCCTAAATCATAAAGAGGCTGGGGCAGGGAAGGTCTGAACAATACAAAGAGTATGTCCAGACCCTTGGTATATACAGATTTATAACCATAACATTAGCCCCTTAGTTGGCCAGGAAAAAAGAGAGGGAAGGGGAAAGCAGGGCTCCGCATCACTGGGGTCATCACTTTAATGAGATCCTTAGTAGTGTTAACAGGAGGCACCATTTATAATATAGTCACAACTAAAGAAATCACTGCCATGGTGGTTATGGCAGCCAGTGGGTCAGGCCTGGGTTTCAAAATATTACAAAATTATGCTTAATTCCTTTGCAAAAATCATTCTTGATAGTAGGATAACCCTAGACTACTTTCTAGAAGACCAAGAGGAAGCATTTGCCTTAACTAATATATCCTGTTGCTTTTATGTTAATCCTAATGGTATAATTGAGGGAAGTTCAGCTAGGCTGTTAGATAAAGCCACCTGGCTGACAGAAAACATCAACCTGATCTCACTGAATAGACCTGGAATGGAGTTAAACAGACTATACCCTAGTTCACATGTTTCTACCACTTCTAGACATCTCTCATAGCAATTATATTTCTAGTTTTTGGACCCTGCATTTTAAATTGATTAGTAACTTTCCTTACAAAAAGACTAGAGTCCTCAAACCACAGATGATAGTTTCCCAAAGCTATGAAAGTTTGGGCTTAGGCCTGGTAACAACTAAGTTTATCTTAGACCAGCTAGAGAAAAGTTCTATTCCTCTGCGGGGCCCCACAACAATGTCTAGGTTCATCAGAAAGCAGTTAGGGAAGACTGACAATCCCTCCTTATCCCTCAAGAATAAATACCAGGACACAGACAGAGGAGGAATTTGTCTTTGGACTATCATCTAAGAGACACTGATGGTTCTCAGTACCTAAACTGTGTCATGAACCATGCTTGCTTACAGAAACTGAAAAGGATCCCCTACTTCAAAATGAAGAGGGCCAAGTGTGAAGTCCAAGGTGCCAAACACAAAGACCAAGATGATAATGGGGCATTGTGTGCAAAAAGGGCCATGTGCAAAAGGGCTGAGTGCAACAGAAGTATAACTAGCCATGCCAAAAATAATTAATCACTTCACATCACAGTCTATAAATACAGAAGGCATCTACCCAGTTGTGAAGAAGGTGCCATGTGCTCACCCTTCCCCATTCTGCTTTACCAAACTTAGTCTAGTTCTATTGCTGCAAACAGCACTGGGTAGAAAGACCTTGGTTTGAGTCCCAGACCCAAAAGGTCAGTAACAAAATGTGGGTTCCTAAATGAGTTAAAAAAAACATGGCATGCTCCTTTTTCCTATTAAGAATAAAACATAAGCTTTTATGGTGAATGCTTATTGAATTTTGATTACTGTAATAGTAAGCTATTGCTAGTTAATTCAGGAGCAAGTATCGTCTAGGGTTGAAAGTTACTGTGCTTCTACCACCACCATTATCACCAACATCACCTATAAACAGTAGTAAGCATAGAAGAATGTATGAATTCTTGTTTCATGAATAAGCACTTTTCCTACCAATGAAGTTACTATTATTAATGTTCTATTTCTACTCAAATTAAAGTTCATTTTTTTCTATGAATACCTGAGTCTACTGAGATATTCTGACCTTGGATATATTGCCATTTATTTTAGGTCCTCAAAGTTAATTTTCACTTTGTTTCACATCTTCCTTCATCATGAAGCTTGGAACAATATCCTGGGATTGAGCCAGAGAGTATATCGCTGTAACATCTGTCTATGATATATTCCAAATTATTCCTCTCCAATGTTGTAGACATAGTGAGGCTCCACCTGGGTCCCTGTTTAGGAAAGGATTTATTTCTATCTGTGGGAGTTCTGTCACCAGAAAGCCTCCAGGTATCAGTTCCTTTAGGGGTTTCCTCAGCTTTGGAAAGCTGCTTTGCCTAAGATTATGCCTTTGGAAGGCTGGATCTGGTTGATGAGTGAGGTAGAGTATAAAAATCTGGACATTTCAACCAGTTGCAGAACACACTGAAGGGCAATATTCCCTTTAGAGCTTTCCATTGTTTTGGGTGAGGTTTTATTGGACCTTTATCATAATTGAATTAACCTATTTGCTACTGACCCCACCAATTTGTACACAGATGTTGACTCAAGTAAAAATCTTATACCCCAAACTCCATTTCAGTCTGTTTTCAGATTACCTAACTCACTATACCTGACCATGTATTATTATTTTTCTCCAAAACTAAACAGGTTTAAAAACTCTCTCCTGCATCTAAGCCTTATGGAGGCCTTCTCTGTTCTCCCAAATTGTCAGGCAAGAATTCTTACTAGGTTCTGAATGTGATATCTATTATGATTTAACAGATAAAAAAAAAATTGAATAACTAAACAAAGCACACCAATCAAATAAGTAGCAACAATAATAGCACCAAAATAAAAGAGTAACCAGGCTGATAAAGAAAATTAAAAAAAAAAAAAAAAGGAGAAAGAGCAGCAGAAAAATCAGAGGGAAAAGGCAGAGTTGGCATAAGCAAGTATGTGATAGTTACATTGTAATATTATCTATACAAAACAAGATAACATTTGGTCATATATAAAACTTGAAAAGACATAATTTTGTTAGAGTACCTACATTCCACCATGGCCGCTTTAAAAAACAAAACAAAACATTTTATTAAAAATGAGACTACCTTTCCCCTTCCAATTACTCTCCCCAAAAATAAAAAATAAAAAACAATATCAAGGTAAATAAATAAAAGAACCAATGAATAAATACAATTAAAACAAATCAACCAAAAAACAAATAAACCAACTCATGTTGTCATAACAATTATACTTTGTCCCAGGGGTATCAATCAATATGGAGATCGAATGTTCCTGGAAGCAGTGCATGCATACCTACTACTCTTGTTCTGTAGCAGCACTTGAAGGATCGTTTGTTGTGGGCAGCAGGAAAAACAGCTAGAGTGCAGCAACAGTATTAAGGCAATAGGAAGCACTCAACAGCTGAACTGATAATATTTGGTTAAGTAAACTATATGCTAAATAAAAAGGATAGAAACAAGACAAAATGTTATGTGAAAATTAGAAGTCTGAGAGAGCAAAGTGCAAAACTGAATGTTGGCTTAGGGTTGCATTTTATCCAATGCGAAGTATTCACTGCTAGTTTTAAAAATACTCATACTATTTTGAAAGTAACTTAAAGACATAGATTTGAAACACGTGCTGGGATGTTATAGTGATTATGTATTCAGATGAGATTTTGATTCAGTGACCAAAAATATAACATTAAAGCATTCAATCTGCAAGTTTGATAGTATACACACAGCTAAGTATTTTTTTTCTGAAAAATATCCCATTATGCATAGAAATTCCAAAGTATCTGCAGAGCTTTGAAATGGATGCATTGACTCAGAGTTTCAGTTCCCAAAGAGTCTTGTTGACATAGCAAAAAGACATGAGATGTGCTTGAGAAAATGGAAATGGTTGTTCTGTGAACAATTGAAATATCTACTGACTTAATTGTTGATATTTTTTCTTAAATAGTTATTTGTAGTACAATCAAATTTTACTTTATTTAAGTGATGGAAGGAACTGTCTTTCTATTTCCCACAATATCCAACAGAGAAAAATAATATCCAGAGATTTCACGTTTTCTCAGTGACAGTTAATGGGTGGCAGGATTACTAAAAAGATGTATGTTGTCTAGCTTTCAAGGCCAGCTAACTCCCTTCCAATTCTCTATGAATATAAATTCACTTACTGAACAACTACTGCATTCCTCATAAAATGGATATATCGGTAAATCTGTGGCAGAGTAGTATTTCATATTAGGGGCTAAATAAAAGAAGGAGCCTCTTGTTACGGTAAAGAGCCAGAAATAAAAAAGACTCCCACTCTTGTTGAGTGCTACTAGACAATAAAAAATACATTAACAGTACTCTGTCTTCCAAAAAAATCTATTCATTGTCCAGAATTAACTACACATTCATATGCCCAACCACTGTGTGACAAAATCTATGCCAAAGTGCTTGTAATGAAATCCTGGAGAAAACACATGAGTATTTCATATCTCAGCATTCTTTAGATCTTATTTTCAGGCTGTAAATATTTACTGCATATTATAAATTTTAATTAGGCAGCCACAAATATTATAGCACAAAAGACTAGTATATTTTAATATTTATTTGATTTTAAGAAGATTTCAATACATAATTTGTTTAGATTAAATTCAAACTATGTAAGAAATAAGATGAATTGTATACTTTACATATTAGATAATCTGTAATACACCATGTAAAATAAATATTACATTCAATAAAGAAAAATAAATTAGGTCCAAAGCACTTTTAAGATCCTCTACAAATGTCATTTTTAGAAAAATAGCAGATGTATGAGACCAGTCAGTGGTGTATTTTGAATTAACCAGTTTAATTAAGTTTAACCACATGTTACTTTTTGCCAAATGGAATGAATTAAACTTTATTGTATTTTTTATTTAAACAAATATATGCCACACTCAAACATTAGTTTTACATGTCTTTTATCTTAAATACGCTATTTTTATAGCTGATTCAGCAACCATATTTATACCCATGAGACATTCCTCATACAGCTCTCCAAATTTTGTTCTTTGGTAAAATAACTTTATCTTCCTGCTCTAACTGTATGATCAGATGATCATATGGGAACTGCCATATTGTGCATATTCCAGTTCTCTCTCACCATTGATTATTCGAATATGGCTACTTGACTCAAGGTAGACCAATGGTACCATTTCCATCCCATAGTAGTCCAGGTAATTTATTTAAGGACAGGTACTCAGGACTAGTCAGAATTCTCCAAAAGCCATCTACTGATAGAATTCCTCCTTTTTCTGGATAGGTCAATTTTTATTCTATGAAGATCTTTAACTGATTGGATGAGTCCCACTTGCATTATGGAGGGCAATCTGCTTTACTCAAAGTCCACTGAGTTAATGTTATCCCCATCCAAAAAATACTCAGAGAAACATTTAGAATAGTGTTTGACCTAATAGCTAGACCCAGCCAAATTGACATATAAAATTAACCAGCATAGATATTTTTGTGAAGCTGGATTTGTCATGGAACTTAGGTCATAGAGGAGTCATATCAATCTGTCTCTGATGTCCAAAATGAGAGATATTAGTCTGGAAGTTTCTGACTGCCACAGTTTTTAGTTGTATGAATAAAGAAATTTGAAGACCCCTCCCCCTGAAAAAAAGCCCCTCAAAGTAAAGATATACATTTGGAAGAAAATCTAGAAGCTTGTAGTATGAGTCTCTGTGTGAGTTCAAAAGCACAAGAACCAGAAGCACTGATGTTCTAGCGCAGGAGAAATGGATGTCCTGTCTCAGCTCTAACAGAATGAATTCACCTTTCCTTCTCCTTCTTCTATTCAGGCCTTCAAAGAATTGGATGATGCCCATCCACCTTGGTGAAAGGTAGCATTCTTTAGTCTTTCTGTTCCAGTGCTAATCTCATCTGAAGATACCTTCACAGACATACAAAGAAAGAATGTTTTACCAGATATCTGGGCATCCCTTAGCCTAGTCAAGTTGACATATAAAATTAAACATCGTTATCAGTCAAACCATACTAAGTCAAAAATATTCCAATTGTTCAAAGCAGGATTTCTCAAAATTTCTTGTAAATGGAGTCCATTTAAAAGAAAATATTCTCAGTTAATAACCATCATTGATTTACTTTTATTAAAATAATAACGTTATTTAAATTGTACTATACTTATAAATTTCTTATGATTATAGCTCTTTACACTATCATCATAATAATGCAAAAATAAATACATATAAAACTACATGTAAAACTACAAGACCAGCAAATATTAAAATTAACATTAACATAATGGGATGAACAATGATTAATTGAGTATTCTAGTCACACTATGATCATAATACTTAGTATTGCCTACTGAAATACAGATTTTATTTTATTTTGGTATGTGTATTAGAGTGCTAGGTCCTTCATAACAAAGAACCATAAACTGGGTGGTTTAAACAATAGAAATTTATTATCTCATAGTTCTGGAAGCCAGAAGTCAGATCAAGGTGCTGATAGAGTTGATTTCTTTCTGAGAGCTGTGAAGAAAAATTAGTTCATGCCTCTTCCCTAGCTTCTGTTGGTTTGCTGACAATCCTTGGCATTCTTTGGGTCATAGATCTCTGCTTTAATCTTCATATGGTGTTTTCATTTTGTGTGTTTTTGTCCAAATTTCCTCTTTTTATAAGGATACTAGTCATATTGAATTAGGACCCATCTAGTATCTTCATCTTAATTAATTACATCTCCAGTGACTCTTTGCAAATAAGTTCACATTCTGAGGTACTGAGAATTAGGACTTCAACAGATGAAAGGGGCTGGCGAGGGGGAATGCAGAATAAAACTCATAACAGTATGTCTCTCTATTAGTTTGGGCCTTGTGGATAAAAACTACTTTTCTATATTTGCATTTCTCTGAAACCTCCATTCATACAATATGTGTTGATTTCTTTTTTCTTATTTACTTTTAAAATTTATACTTCTTGGCATCATTTATCAGTCACTGAAATCATCAGGAAGCAAACAAATTAAAAGTCACTCCAGATCCGGTTTATGCTTAAGTGGTGTTTAAAATAAAAAAGAAATGTTTTTAGAAACATTAAAATTTATTGTAGAAATCTATACATAAACTCTCAGTTGAGAAATAACTGGTTTAATGTGTGTAGCAGATGCTTTGTGGTCCCACCCAAGTCTCCTTGGCTCTTAGGCTCTTACAGTTCTGACAGCTTCTTACTGCAAACACCTGTGGCTCTCTGTCTGGAGGCATTCTTTGGCTGTAAAAATATTCTCAGTCTGTGGGCAAGGGTCAAGGCAGAGTGCAAACAATTTAATGCCCCCATGAGTAGTATACAACCAATTGATGGATAGAGTTGATGAATAGGAATCACACTTTGGGTGGAATAACTTGGAAGCATGTCCCAGTGGGACTGAGCTTCGGAAACTCACAGTGGTAACCTGCTCACTTATGCACCTGTATTTACTCCCTTTATTTTTTTGTCTCATATTCCTGCTCTCCTACTAGTGCTTCTTTAAAAGACCTACATATTAAACTGCTTGTATTCGTATCAGAGTCTACTTCTGTAGGAAACCAGCATAAAATAATATTAGCAACAGCTAGACACATACATTTTAATAAAGACAATTTTGAAGACAATTTCAGTTAAAGCAGCTATTTTGCCTTGGGGAAGCTATACTTTAGTGAAAGTTCTGTGAATCCCAGTTCTAAAATATGTCATATTCTAAAATATATCTCATATCCAGTTCTCCTCTTATTCCCATGCCCCTTTTATTATCTTGATATCTCTTACTTAGATTATGTTCACATCCTCAAGAAATATCACCCTAACTCTACCCTCCCCCCTTTTAATATATACCTCAAAATAGCACCCTAATTTGATCTATTAAAAATCTAATTTCCTAGCACTCTTCAACCGTATATCCTTTGCTGTAGTCACAAAGAACCACTGAAACTTTCTCTAAAATTATTGAACTTTTCATGTGTCCCTACTTTATCCATGCTTTTCCTTCTACCTGGAATGATCTAGTAATTCTCCAGGGGCATTTCTGCTAGAGTTTTTAGACTCTGTACAAAGGGCACTTCCCTTATCCCTGGCATCTGTCTACACCCACCCCTTATACTTTGCTAGGATACTATCTTATTGATGGTAAAGTTTTATATCTATCTGTATCATCATTAACATATATCTAAGTATTGTAAGTATTTTCACATGCTTTTTAAAAATTTCATCTATTAAATATTAACCTTAAGTAAAATCATATTCATTTCAATGTTTCCTCTGCCAGGTTGGTAAACATTCAGTGAATTATTATTTAATAAGTGAATAGTCATTGTAGTGACATTTAAGACTCCATGTGTGGCCTAGAATTTGAGTCGATATGGACAAGTGCTTTACTGAAGATTTCCTGGCAAACACAATATTAGGATCAGTGGTCAAGTAAAAATGTATCCCCCATCTCCCACTCCTAGCCTTCCATTACACATTTCTATTGTACTCTCTAACTTGCATGCAACTGGAGAAGCTGGGCTTCTCTGTCATTTTATTAGTTTTGGCCAAAAAGAGTGATATTCTTGGGCTGAGGGGTGATGATGAACGAGTGGGGATTGGAATGAGAGCATTACCTGGAGGAAAAATGGTGGGTGCAGAGGAGCAGTAAGGAAACTGCAAAGCAGTTAAACATAAACACTCAGACTTGAGAAGAGAGGGGGAAAAATCCCATTCCTGTTTTTGCCTGGGTAGAGTAAGAGTGCACAATACTTTCAGCCATATTGCTTTATTCAGACTATTTCATCTGCTAGAGTAGCTCTTCCAATTTTTAGAGAGGGGATCAGAAAAGACAGCTTCTATAAAGAGCTTTTTATCCTGGACACAACCTTCTTGAAGCCAATCCCAAACTGACAGCTTAGACTCAGTTTTACTACTGCTAAATTGCAAACAAGCATGTCAGTTGTTACAGGTTCCTGAGGGTGGAGAAATTATACTCTGGTTACTTCAGAGTAGTGATGGTTTATTGTTTGTATTCAAGGACAATGGGAAGAGAGGAAGCTACCCTAGAAATAGAGCACCAGCTTTCTTGAAGAACTAAACCTTTTTCGTTTTGTTGGAGATGCAGTAACTGACGCAATCTTTTTCAGTCTTCTTTTTCATTTTATTCTGGCTAATGCGAGTCCTCATTCTTTGCCTATTCCTTAAATATCAATATTTTTCAACACTCTTCCTAACTTTTCATTTATTTTCCCAACTTTCTTTTCTGATTTCTATACTAACTCATCTATGATTCGCTTTAGTGTCAGGTATTTATAAATAACACGCTTATGTCCCAGACTTTATTCTTTACTCTATGTGTGATTTTATTTTTTAAATATATTTTAAAGTAATTCAATGTGAAAATCATTCCATCATTCAACCATCCTTAAAAAAATATTGTCAATATTTAAAAGTTCTTTTTAATTTTTTACATATGCCTATACATTTTATGTGGCTTTATATAATTGTGTGTTTACAATTTATAATTAGGTGTTCACTTGACAGTATAGCATACCTATATGTCTTTTAAAAGAACTTCATAAATTATTTTATAACATCATATTTCATTGAGAGAACAATCATAATCTAATTGACTATTCCTACATTGACTGCCCTTAAAAGTTACCTGTAACATTTAAAGAATCATTTGCATTGAGCTCTATCCTATTTGTTTGTTTGTTTGTTAATTAATTAATTAATTTATTTATTTATTTTAGGAAAATGTCTCATAATTAGGATTGAAATTAGGAGGGAAGAGGTAGAAATGCATGAATTTTTAGCTTTTGATAATATTCTTACAAAATATTCCACATGAGTTATGAATGTATATCCTTTTCTGTTGTTGCAGTTTTGAACTCATCACATATTATTATTATATACTTTTTTTTTACTTATGAAGGGGAAAAAGTTATATTACTGTTTTTAGTTAGGTTTTCTTGATTCATTTGGACAAGGGGATATTTGTGTATTTTACCAGGTAATTTTCTATATTTATGAATTTTTTTCTAGTGTAATTTGCCTATATTTTTCAGCAGATTTATATTCTAATTTAGTATTAAATGTGTTTTCCAAGATGAACTTTACTCCATTTTGGTATGCTTTTAAAAAATTTTTTCACATAATTGTGACCATATATATTTAATTTACTGCTCTTTCAACAATATGTTGACATGAGCAAATTCACATTATTTTAAAGTCCTTAGAAATATTATTTTTTTACAATATACTGCCAGTCATATAGAACATCATTTACCTATCTGTTCTTTAATTTTGTTCACTAAACTTATTTTTTACTTTTTCTAAAATAAATAATATCTTTATGATATCTTTCTAATATTTTTAGATTATTTCCTTTGGAGAGGGACTAATATTTGTGCTTTGTGTAGTTAATGGCCTATAACTGAGTCTCAATAAATATTTTTAAATAATTATATATACAAGTTTAGTTCCAGAAAGAATTAGATTTTCCTTGTCTACCTTGAATAGATCATATCTAAGATACTGAGAACAGTTCTTGATCAAATCTTAGATGGTCAGCAAATTATGAATTTTTTTTCTTCTGTCAGAATCCTGAAAGGATTTTAAATTATAATATATTAATACAATTTCAAAATTAGGCTTAGAAGTATAATCTCATGGGAGACACATTAAAATCTGTCTTGGAACACTTAACGCTCTTTCCAAAGGGTGATGTATTCTAAATGTTCTGAGAGCTTTTATTAATCATGCAGTTGTTTCACATTAATCATTCCACCAGATAAAATCTCTAACCTATGTTTTTGTTATGTTTCTACTCCCAGTATTGTTATATTTGCGGAAAAAAACATTTGTTTCCAGACCAAGATCAATACTTTCCATTAATGTTTTAAAATACCACCTCATTATTTATTGCTTATTTTTTCATTTTGCATTCTGACTCTGTTCTTTAAAATATTAGTTAGCTTTCATAGCTTTTGTGTCATCTATACATTAGATGTAAAAGGCCTTAGTGTCCTCTTTGGAGTATTATTTATAGGTCCCTGTTTTCATACCACTTCACCACTTTTACTTTTATGTGTCATCAGAAATCTTTAAAACAGCAACCTTTATAAAGGATTCTTCAATCAGCTACACAGCAACTGAATTTTATCATCATTTATATTTTCTTTCTTAATCATAAAATCTTTTAGGAAACACTGATGCTCAAATTTTATTTCACTCTATTATACATAAAAACATTTATAAATGTGATTTTAAATTCTTGTTCAAAATCACTGATCTAATCATTTCATAATCTCAAATACAATAAAATAACAATAATTATATAACAAATAGCTATAAAATTGATAGCCATATAATTGTCTTTATCCACTGGCTCAGAATTTTTAAATGTCGCCAGACCATAACTGTGGACTATGTCTTCCAGACCTCACCATTTCACCATGTTTTAATGTGAGTCTTAAGTATAGGGATGAGGGAATGAATGGTGGGAAAGGCAGCGAGGGGTATTAACTACTCACATCAATTCTTTTGAGAAGATATAGATGCAGTTTCTTTGGCACGACACCTTCCTTCATGCATATGTATTACTCTATCATATTGACGAATAGCAACATGTGTTTCTATAACATTAACTGAAGTATTGCATGATTTTAATGGAACAAACGCACCACAGATGCTAACGAAGATCACCTGAATATTACATAGCTTTTTCTACAATTCTACCAACTTTTATGTGAGCGATTGTACCTGGATAATCACAGCCATATTCAGATTACAGTTCATAATTCGTCTCCTTTAAAAATTGAGAACACCACCTGTTTTCATTCTACTTTAAAAAAAAATTTTTTTTGATAGGATTAGGAAACACATCTAGTCTTTGTTTTTAGCTGGCCCATTTTGAAAATTGGGGTCATGGATGGTGGTTTCCTGAGTGGGGCAGCAAAAGCAATGGTAATGGAGTAACATTAAAAAGATTCAGATGTGTGGTTCTAAGCAGCATTTGCAAATGTGTGAGTGCATTGACATGCTTGATTATGTAAAAACTGAGCTGTGCAAATCATAATAATAAGCTTTCTCATTAGATTTCCTGCATTTTCTGCTTCTTGATCAGCCAGAAATACAGCCAAGTGTTCCTGTTCTTTTGAAATTTCCCATTTACACTTGTTTCAACTACACAGAGAAAAATAAGAAAAATACAGCAGTGAAAGAATATTTTAATTAAAAAGGAAAATGGAAAATGTTCAAATTTCATATAACTCAAAAGATGTGTGCACTTGAAAACAAAATTTTACATGGCACTCATAGAAGTTAAATTAGTTCATTAGTTGATAACTAAGTGAAAAAGTAGTCCAATTATTTTAAAAGTAAACCTAAAAATGATAATTTAAGAAGGCTAATCAAATCATTTATTTCAAAAAGAAGGGTTTTATTCAGAGAATCAGGACCATTCAAGATAAAGTATAATAATGATAATAATAGTAATAGATAATTATTTGAAGGGAATAAGACTAAAAACAGTTTGCAGTTTTCAACGATATGTCCAGATATCCAAAACTGTTTTACTAGTTCAAAATGTTTTATATCCATTTTAGTGGAGATAAATAAGTATAGTTACTTATAAGACAACTAAAAATAAAATTATGGATTCATTCAACATGACCATTACAGTGTTTACACCTGTAATATATCAGCATCTGCCTTATAGACCAAAAGAACATTAAAATAATTTTGTCTTAACAATCATTTGGTTCATTAGGCTTCCCAATTTTGTATCAACTAAGACAGGGACCAAAAGAAGCTGAAAAGATCCTAGGTCTAAGTTATATGCATTGGCATTATGTATTCAACAAAACTAAGCATTTTCACCTGTAGATAAAAGTGGAACTATTTTTCCCATTATGCATTTGGAGGTAAATGCTAATTTGCTTGGTTGTCCCATTATATTTGAAACTATGTTGTATGTTGTTTATTCTTTTATGTTAGTGTTATAGTGAAAGAGAATCAATAGGAGCTAGGGGTAAGAAGAATTTAAAGGTCGGTTTTGAACCCCCAAATTCTATAACACTATAGTTACAACAACCTCTGGACTCCCCAGCTTCAGAGAAACAGCAATTCCTAAAGTCCTGTCCTTGCTTCATCAAAGATCAAGAACAAACATATATCATAGAGAGATGGGAACCTCCGGTTTCCAAAATCTGACTGGACTCTAGGTTGTACATCCAATCATCTCCTATAACCTGTTCTGTACTCCAAGTTAGTTCACCTCAGTCACTCACTAACTGCAAGCATTAGTTGTGAGTATTAGAACACTGTTATTTTGTAAATCTAAGTCTATGGTGTCATCTAGTTTGTACCTTCTATGCCCTAAGTATATATGCTACTTTTCTGCATCTTGTACACTCCACTCACTGAATTTTATTGTTCGTTCACTAAACTCTTACAATGGGCAGATGCGAAAACCACACAAGAGTCTACTTAGGAAAAGATGACACAGCTTTCCTGGAGCTCATTATATCTCAGCTCTGCAATCCTCACACTGCCCACTTCTATTTCACATTGCTCTTAATTTCACACACTCTTAGGTATAAAGCCTAATGATCTCACTCCATTATCAGTCAGGCACATGCTTAAAAAAGACTTACTCCTAGCACCTTACATCGCAACTTTATAGGAGTTTGCCCTCATGAGGTCTTGCTATTATTGCCTTCCCTCTATGACCTGTTTCCATATTCTCTGAAGTGTAGAAAATGTTACAAGGACTAAATACACTTCCCCATCTCTTACCACTTCAACCCCACTGAACCCCATCCTCACATACACACATGTGTATTATGGTTCTTTGCTATGACCTTCAGCTTGTTCTTTTTTTATCTGCATTTGCTAAGTATTCAGTACAAGAATTGAACCAAAATCCCCATAAGGACCCAGTGATGTTTAGTTTTAACTGAGTCAAATGATCAAAGTTATATGATTAAGATTTAAAGAGTTTTAGAACTCAGCACTTTTGTATATCTCACTAAATTAATAACCCAGTTATTTTGGCAATAAGAGGCAAGATGAAATTAACTTATTTCAATAGTTAAAAGTAATATGTAATTCACATTTATCATTTTATAGAGAAAAACATTTAGATTTAAATATTTATATTAAAGATATGCAATACAGAGAATGAGGAATTATCGAATTATACTAGGAGTTATCTACACCTGGCCAATTTTCACTCTGTAGCTTCCTCCCTCTCTCTGAAAAGTCAGCATCTGATCATGTTCTTGTCCATATCACCAATCACTCTCATCATCTTATTTCTCTAGCAATAATCTGCAAATCCTTTTCTCATTTTATAAGATTTACTATGATGACAATGACTAGCTAGGGTGTTATTTGTGAATTTATTGTCATAGAGTTCAAAATATACAATTCTTTAAGCAAAAGTTGCAATTTAATGAAAAGGTAGTTACCAACAATTGACAAACTTTTTTTTTCTCATTGAACTTGTTCCACTCAAAACTTTAAGCACCATAAAAGCAGATACTTAGTTAATAAACTGTATTATATGTTTGAATGTACCTAAGAGAGTTGATTTTAAAAGTTCTCACCATACAAAAAAATTATAACTATGTAATGTGATAGATGTGTTAACTAAATTTATTGTGGTAAATGTTTCATAATATATACATATATCAAATCATTATGTTGTATACCTTAAACTTACATGATCTTATATGTTAATTAAGCCTCAATGAAGCTGGAAAAAAGAGTAAACAGTTTTTTATTTGTTTATTTTCCCTACCATTATATAGTCAATGCTGAGTATAAAGTGTAGAAAATAGAAGGCAGTCAGTATTTTTAGAAAAAAATAACAAATTAATGAATGAATGCTAGTGTCTCTAATCCTATTGTAGGATAAATTTTTATTCAAATAGCAACATTGCCTGATAAATATATTTTATATAAAATTATAAATTGATACTGCTAAACACTGTAATATGGAAAGTGTCTCATAGATCCATATTTAATTAAAAATCAAACAAAAAATTATTTTTGTTTAGGCAAGGTTAGGTAATTTATTGATTTAAGAAAGTGTCAGTGAATTTGAATATCTATAAGAACTTTCCAAAATATCCCCCTTAATTCTATATTGTCTTTCCTTAGCACTTAGCATTTTTATTTTCATCAGTCAATCCAGTAACATAATTTTTACTCAGATTCAGATAATTTTTTGGTGTGGAAAGACATTTTTTTCTTTTTATTAAATTGTAGGAAATTGTTTCCATGTGATATTTCTTTCCAAAGGCTTTGGTTAAAGACGGTATTATTCAACAACACTCTGACCTTTGACTTCTCCAAAATATGCATCAGAAATATTCATAAATTCTGGAAATAAATATTCACAGGCATTCTCTTTCAAGTCTTAAAACTGACTTTGTCACTCCCAATTAAGTCTTAGGGATCTACTGAGTGAAAAATTTTAATTTCTTATTCTCATTTGTTTCTTATTTTGAAACATCTAAAAATCTCGATGTTCTATTAAAAACAGAGGAGTGTCTGGGAACAACATCTGGGACTGCTTAACTAATATAATTTTCTTAGGTTATTTTACTAATAGTCAGCCAATTAAGAAATAGTGGTGCTCTTTATGCTGCGTTTCAGGGTGATCATTTGCAAGCTGCTTTATTTCTCTATTTAATTATTTTTTTTAATGAGAGAACAGTGAGTCCAATTAATATTAGCTCTACAAACAATTAATTCTACATTAAAAATAAATGGCTTCAATTGATCACAATTCTAGTCAACTGCTGGAATTCAGTGCTAATTTGGGAATAACAGAGAGCATAGATTCATGAAGAAAATGAGGAATTAGATTTGAGTCATACTTTAAAGAAAATTCTTTGGATTAGTAAAGAATGTTGATAAAGTTTAATAGTGAGCAATGATAAAATGTCTTCATGAATACTTAGAGGCAAAGGTTAATCTGTGCAATAATGTACATTAAAGAATAAATGATCAATGATCCCCTGATGTACACAAGAGACATATTTATGAAGGAAATGTTGCTACTACCTGTCATTGAGAGAGAATAATTGGAAATTTTTAATATGTGACATAATCCTATGAATATATAGAATTCAAATTTACTTTTAACAAGTTACAGTAGTTTAAGTTCTATTTTAATAATATATTGTACTTACAAAACAGCAATAATTCAAACTGAAATAAGTAGAATGCAAATAATCTATAAAGCATTTCAAGAAATAATGCTGGAACAATTGAAGAGACATATGCAAAAAAATTAACATTAAATGGGTCATAACTTAAAAGTAAAATGGAAAACTATAAATCTTTTTCAAGAAAACACAGGAGAAAAATCTATGTGACCTTTAATTTGGTGAAAAGTTTTTGATACAATACCAAAAAGATAATATCAAAAGCAAAATTTTTTTATGAAAGAAAAAGTTAATAAATTGGACTTATTAAAATTAAAAATCTCCTGATCTATGAAAAGATACTATTAAGAATATAAAAAACATGCCACAGGCTAGGAGAAAAATGTAAGCAAAATATATATCTGATGAAGTACTTTTATCTGATATATATAAAGAAATATTAAAACTTTACAATAAGAAAATAACAACCCAATTAAAAAATGGGCAAAAGATCTGCACACACAACTCACCAAAGAAGATAAATAGATGACAAATAAGCATGTGAGAGATGCTCAGCAGCATTTGTTATTGGGAAAATGTCAATCAATACAATGAGTTAAAGCTACACACCAATTAGTATGGCTAAAATCTAAAAAAATTGATAATATTAATTTTTGGTGATGATGCAGAGCAACAGGAACTTTTATTTATTATTGATGGGAATGAAAAATGAAACAGCCACTTCGAAAGGAAGTTTAGTAGTTTCTTCTAAAACTAAACATAGCCTTAACCATATCGTTCATCAATCACATACCTAGGTATTGATTTGAACATTTTTGTCTAAACCTGCACACAAGTGTTTATAGCATTTTTATTCATAATCACCATAAACTGGAAGTAATCAAGCACTTCAGTAAGTGAATGGATAAACAACTCTATTACAATCATAACATAGAATACTATTCAACATTAACAAAAAATGAGCTATTAAGCCATGGAAAGACTTTGATGAATCTTAAGTGTATATTGGCAAGCTGAAGAAAAAAAAAAAAACTAAACTAAACTAAAATAGTTACATACTGTATAAGGCCATTTCTATGACTTTCTGGAAAAGGCAGAGCTATACAGATAATATGTGGATCAGTGATTACCAGGAATTCAGGGTAGGGAGTTTGTATAGGTTAAGTTCAAGATTTTATAGACTGACAAACTACTGTGTATGATAATGTAATGTTGAATATATGAAACTGAATTTGTCAAAACCTATTTGTTTTCTTAACAACAGAAAGAGTGAATATGACTATATGCAAATTAAAAATAAATCATGTAGGAAGTCAGAGGATCCAGCACAGAATGCAGAATGTGACCAAACAGTATTATAAATGTAGTAAACAGACTCACTGAAGGACATTAGAGAAATAGCACTAACTAGTCTAAGTAACCTGGGCAAACTAAAGGTAAAAAGTAGTTGTACATAAATATTAGACTCTAGTTGATAAAGTTATTTCCTATGGATATATCATTTAAAGTCTGAAATTATTCTGCAGGTATGTTGTATTTGTAAAACTAAGTAGTTAGATGCAGGTAGTGAGAGCCAGGTTTCTCTCTGTTGCAGATAAACAAGGGGAGAAGGCAAGGATAATCCATGTGGCAATGTAACAGATTTGGAGAAATAAGTATGGACACATAAATTTCTTTCTTTCTTTCTTTCTTTCTTTCTTTCTTTCTTTCTTTCTTTCTTTCTTTCTTTCTTTCTTTCATTTACTTATTTATTATTTATTTATAAATATATTTTACACATACAAATATCTAAATATATAAAAATATATAAGGTATATAAAACATTCATATTTAATATGAAGGCAGAACGTACCATGATAAAATAATTGTTTTTCTCTTTAAGTTATAAGAAAGCCAGTAAAGAATTTGAAAATAAGAGTGAGATAATATATTTTAAAGAACTTAGAACAAGGTTCAACACAGAGTAAGCACTTGAGTAGCATAAATATCTATTATTAGAAAGGTGAATTTGTTAACCGAATTTTGGTAAATGTATCGTTATAGTTGTTCAGGAGAGAGATGATGATAGATACCTTTATCTTTTAATGCAAATTCAATTCATTTACTCAAAGTGTATTTCAGCCCACATTCCTAGCATTAGAAAAGTGCATAGAGAGGTCACCTAAGGTCAAACCAAGTATAGGGTAAAGCCAGGATGAGAAAATGAATGTCTTATTTCCTTTTCTGTGTGCAAATCACATGACTCCTATTTTCAGTAGCATATCACAAACTCGGGAAATGAAGGGTTGATGAGAGTTTGCCTAGTTATTTTAGTTTTTTTCTTTTTAGATTTTGCCAAATTTATTCTTGATTAATATCAAGAAGAAAGAATAAACATTGAATGTCTAATGTTTAAAGGAAATCATTCTGCTAGCTGAGGTTGCAAAAGCTCTGCAGTATTCTTCTTATCATTGAGAAGTTCATGTTTGGGAATATAAGCATAGACATATTATAAAGATACTCAGAAGTTCTCTGGAATTTATCTTTTTCATTTTACGGAGAAGCTAAGCCTCTGAGAGCCAAAAACACTAGCACAATGCTCAACATCTTGGTGCTGGACCTGGGCCAAACCAGGTTTTCTGTTGTTTAGTTTTCACTCTTTCTTTTACTTAACTCATTTTTTCTCTAATAAATTGTCATATACAAATTATTTCATTTTAAAAGAGGCCTGTTACATACCAATGAAAGCTGTAATTTCTCATATTTCTATGGAATGGATTTCTTTTACTTTTCCCCATATAGTTGAAATAAATTACCTGATAACTAAACAGAAGAGAGAAATGGGATGCACATGGATCAGTCTCTGTTTCTCTTTCTCTCTCACAATGTGGATGTCCACAGGAAGCATACACTCTGTGATCCCTGTTCCATGGTGTTTAGAGGCAGATGCCTCAAGGAGGCCATGGGACTATGGCTATTCAGGGTTTTTGGTGACTTCTGGATTAGTCAGAGGATTTTTAGAATTGTGTGCAATTGACTACAAATGTGTAGCATTTGGAGAACAAATAGTTTACACTTTAAAATCAATGATCTAGGTGGAAACGCTAGAGCATGTTAGGATGAGAATATATCCACATGTTGCATATGGGGATTTTTTCTAACATTTCCAAAAACCTGGCCCTCTCAATAGAGTGAGTTATCTGGAGGGCAATAGCTTTTGGTCTACATTCCATTATTGGGACCTTAGTTGGGAGATTTAGTCTATTTTTTCCTTTTTAAGCTTAACAGTTATGAAGTAGTGAACTTGGTAAGTCTGTCTGCATGGCAGGCTAAAATTTTTCTTTGGTAGGTTGTTCCTGAAGAAACTAAGCAGATCCATTTAGATCTCACTTTATGACATTCCCTCCAAGTTAACCTTTATCGGAAATAAAGGTGATATTTTGGTTTCTTAATGCCTTTTTCTCTTGGGCAGAGATGTAGCTATTGTTTACTGGGCACCTTCAGATTCTTAAAATCTTTATCATGGATACATGGAGAAATGTGTAAAATATAATTTACACTTTCCCTAATTATAGAGTATACAAAAAACATGTTGAAAATAGTAAAGTAAGAAGAAACAATTGCATTTAATGTCATCACTTGATCCTTTGAATGTATGTATTCATAAAGCAGGAGATAAAATTGACTGAGCAGTATATTCCTATTTTTTCCAAAATCATCAGTTTCAAAATTTGCTTAATTTCAAATATGGATGCATCAGAATATATAGCAAGACATTTAAATTTTTTAACACATTTCAATATTAAAAAAATATATTGCAGATAACATACAAATGGCTAAATCCTTTAAGATATTTTTGACTTTTTTTTAACATAGATATTTAAGTTATATGTTCATGAAAAAAATTGCATTTTTGCCACAAATAAAGCATTTATCAGAAAAGAACGGGAGTAAATTTTTTACAGAGGTATTGTTAATTTGTGCCAGGGACTGGAAAGGGATACACTTGTGGCAGGGACATCACATAGAACGGTGCTGTCCAATACATTAGTCAATAGCTACATATGGATATTTAAGCTTAAAAATTTAGTTCCTCAGTTGCACTAGCCACATTTTAAGTTCTCAAGAGCCCCACAGATGGCAAGTGGCTGCCATATTAGATAGTGCAGATATAGGAATTTCCATTATCACTGAAAGTTATATTAGACAGAGCTGTTTCAGAAGACTCTTGAGGTATATTATCTATGGTGGATGTGAGGAGAGTCTAAGATGAAGTGATGGCAATGAAGTGGAGAGGAGATCCCTCCTCTGAGACAGTTGATGTGATGCAGAGTGATGAGAGGGGGATGCATTTAAGATGTCTTCCAGGTTTCTCTCTAGGATACATGGGTGGATGATAGATTTATTTACCAACAAAGTAAATATAGGAGAAGGAGCAGGATATGGGAAAATGATATAAAATCAAATTTGTACCCAGTGAGTAAGACGGAACACTAGTGCAGGCCAGTGGTCTGAGAGATTGCTGGATCTTGGCATGTGACCTGTGAGGAGTCTGGGTGAAGACCAAGTTCCAGGGAAGAAGCTTTAACCATGGGTAGGGGCTGGAGGTATGTATGTGGGTGAGAGCTCTGTATGAGGTGGTCAGAGCTAGCATAAGGGCCTGGGGAGAACTGGTATTTAGGAAAGAGTTTTCAAATGGTTAGTAGATCATGAAATCAACAGAATAGTTCTTCACCAGCATTAAAAATATATATGAAAATTTAATATGCTTTGCATATAATTTGAATAAAGATCTTTTCCTGAAACTTTTTAATGAATATATTCACACACATATATGCATACTGAGTTGCAAGGTAAAAGATATTTCTGGGCTGCGGTTCATTTAGTTTGAATGTCACCAATTTATAAAATGAGCACCACAGGTTACAAACTGGGACAGTGTCCTTTTTCTCATCAGCCTAAATCCTAGCACATAATAGACACTCAGTAAAAACATACTACATGAAGGAGTAAATCAACAGGCCAGAAAAATAAGAGGAAACCCGGGGCAAGGGTGACTCATAAACTAAAGAAAGATAAGAGAGAATGAGTCAAATGTCAGTGATTTTGCATTATTAAGAACATGGATGACCTTATCTCTGTAATTCCTGTAGATTGGCAGGAGCAATGACCAGACTGCAGAAGTAAATGGGAGGTAAGGAAGGTAGAGATAAGACAAATGATAGTGGAGATTGAGAGACGTTGTTTTATTTGTTTTGTATTGAAGACATAAAAGTTCAATATGTGTCCAGAAGAGATTATATAAGGAAGGCTTATTCTAGAACTGCACTGTCCAATAATGAAACCACTAACCACAGGGGGCTATTTAAATTAGAATTAATTAAATTAAGAATATAATTCCTTATTAATACTGGCTCCACTTCAAGTTCTCAATGGCTATATGTAGCTAGTAGCTACCATATTGCCTAGAGCTAATATAGAACATCTTCATCATTGCAGAAAGTCTATTGGACAGTGCTGTCTAGAAACAAGTTTTAATTCATCATGTTTATGCTGGTTTCAATAAAACAAGCTAGTGCTCAACTCCCTCCAACTTCTTTCTACTTGAAACTTTATCCAAACACAGTAGAAAAACTGTTGGTTGATTATATTATAATCTACACATGATGAGATCACATTTGGTTTCAGTCAATGAGAGTTAACCCTGGGAGAAGCCAGTGGAGACATCAGGGAGGCTACTGAATCTCAGAATGTGATCTAGGAGCAGTCAGGACTTTACAGAGTACCTAGCATATTTTAAATACTCTACAATGTTTGGTATAAAAAACATATAAATAAATAAACTCGACAAAGACGAGACCATTGGAATTAGTGATTACAAAATCATTGATGTGTGACTTTGCAGACAATGGTTGTACCCCAGTGCTAAGAGCTGAGGCTATGCTGCTATGTGCTTGAGAAGTGAGAGTAACTGAGGCAGAATGCGTGAAAAAAGTGTTAATCTACAGGAATAGATGAGAGCATAAAATATGTTTATCTAGCAATTATTTAGAATAGCTAAAGAAAAAATTAAACAATATTTTTGAAGTATTTATTGTAAGCTCATGAAATACACAGTTGCATTGTATATTAAATTTAAATTTAAATTTCAGTTGCATTGTATATTAATTGCTGTCATATAAACCACCTTCAGGGGTAAAGTTTACATACTAAGAAAATTTAAAAAATAAATCATAACTAAAGTCAATAACATATACATTATTTATACTTGGTATTACTAAAAATAAAGGTCACCTAGACTCCATTTTATACACCTAAGGAAATAAAGAAAATAGATATTTCCTCTCTTATTCTTGGCCTATCTATTTTAAATGCTTTAGTTAATAATTATTTAATAGAAACTTTATGATCCACGGTGTTAGATAATAAAAGAAACTGGAATTACTGTAATTTTGCATCACAAAACCACAAACTGACACTTAAAGCCCTGAAAATCAGGAAACCAGAACCATTACTGGGAAAGCAGGTAAAATACATTACTTGTGTTTGTTTAATAAAAAGATAGAGCTCTCACCATTATAAAGGTGTGTGTGTGGGGGGGTTAATATAATTGAGGGTTTTCTTTTCCGCCTTTCCAGAAAGTCAAGAAATTTCTTTTGCAGCAACTGGAATTTCTTATCTTCTTGTCACCTTTCGTTCATCAGTTCATTTTGACTGCATAGAATTGACTCACTTTGCCTGAGCCTTTCCCCTTTCCAAATTAATAATTGGAACTGAGGTTATTTTTTAGGGTCAGAGAGAAAATGGGAGGCAAAGACATGGTTTTACTCCTGCAAGATCATACTCCTTTCTTCTTCCATGGGTGCCTCATGAACTGTAAGAGAACCACAGATAAGGGGAAGGGACTCTGTAGTCTCATAGCTAATGATTACAGAGAAGAGAACATGCTTTAGCCATTTTGTAACCATGTTATTCTTAGAACAAATGAATTGGTCTTGATGCACTGTAACATTTAGCTACATAGGAATTATTTTTTTCTCCCAAAGGAGATATATATTTTTTAAATTTTCCTGGGAAATCAGCATCTAATTATTTTTCTATTATACATACCTCCAGTTTCTTTGGTTCAAAATCTCTACCTGCCAAAGTCAAAATTTTCCGTCAATACAATAGTCACACACACACTGAAAAACATTTTCTTTAATGTTTTCACAATAATTAACAAATTTTCGATATTAATGCAAAATTTGCTGTATTTTAATCTCATTTTGCTTTCTTATAGATTTCCACTAGTTAGAAATCTCTAAGAAAAGTGTTTTTTAAAACTAAGTTAAAGAGAAATTTAAAAATACTTTTTATTTTACTTTTGCCATTTTACAAATGTAAGTTCTTCTAGTATGTAGTCTTCAGATATGAGAGATCATCCCTTTCCCTTTTCGCTTATTACTACTTTCCGAAATTTTCCAAGATTCATAATGGCTCCAATTTTGTCATTGCTAAACTCCTAGGTGTTACATATTATTTATTATCTTTTAAACTTTTCCTCAGCAGATTTTCCAGTCCTTCATCATCCCCTGTTTTGATCCAGACTCCCTTGATTATCTGATGTCAGGATTGAAGCTGAGTATACATCTCCACAGTTAATTTTGCCAGTAAACGTATGTAGGAAAAATTTTCTCTTTTAATACAAATAATCTTGCTCCCTTCCAAATTTAACTTAAACAAAGACATATTTGTTTCATTATTACTTTGGATCTATATTCTTTATTCAGTATTAGTCTTTTCTTTTTCATTTTTTTTTTAATTTCTCAGTTTCTGACAAGACATGTGCCTCTTGGTTGCTTATATTTTTAATGTTTAGCTCTTTTTTGTTGGTAAATATATATAGACATAAAAATATATATATATTTTTATGTTAAAGTTTATTGGATGAATGAGACTAGTGTTCAATAGGAATGTGGGCAGCACAAAATCATTGGTTGATGCTGTTGGTTCAGGCAATGGCTTGGAGAGTCCACTTAGTTGTGAAATACACTTATCTCTTTAGTTTTACTTTCTGCTTGATCAGTAAATTTCACTAAATACATGTATATTATTTGGAATCAAAGTTGAGTAAATCTTAACTTCAAACTTCGTTACTTTCACAAATTCATTACAATATATGACTTTCATTTCTTCTACTATATACTGGGAATAAAAAGCAAACACACAAACAAACAAACAAACAAACAAACATTTATCTTAACAGGACCGATGGGGCAATTTTTTTTTCTATTCTCAGTGACAAGAAAAGCTGTGGTGTTTCTAACTTTTTCTTTCTTTTTTAATAGAAATCAAGTAATATAACTAAACTTATCCCATACTTCGGTTTGACTACTAAGAAGCTCAGAGCCAAATTATCAGGAAAACTGTTCAATAGTCTGAATTCATTATTATGCATTACTTAGCACTAGCCTTACCCAAAATATTACTATTTAAATCATTTATTTTATATTTACTTTTATCTTAGTTATTTTGTTCCTGTCTTATAGCATGCATTAGTAAAAAGCCATTTCAAAATCTCACTTGGAATTAGGTATGGACTAAGTAAATTAATGGACTAAAATCTCATGGCATAGATAGTGTAGATCACATTATCTAAATTATATAAAGTGCTAAATACAGTGCCTTACACAGATGTGAACCCTTTTAATGTTTTTCCCTTCCTTCTTTTCTTGCATTCTCAACTGAGGCCAAAGGGGTGCTTCATTCTTTTTATTCATTCAATCATCTCAAAAACAATTATGCAATTTCAATATCATTGGGACTTTGGATCCCTTTGGAACTTTGATAAATTTGGCTCAAGACTTATTTATAAAACCTGTGTAAATTCATTGCCTTCCTTACATGCTCTGCCACTACTTTCTTGTAGACACTGAAATTCTCCCTCAGTCTTGGTATAAAACATTGGCCTCCATGTTGTGTGGTGGATGTATTGGAAGAGTGAGCAGGGAGAAAGCAGAGAATTTGAGACAATAGAAAGAATGTGAGCTGCTTCAGATAAAAAGCAAATGAAAACGGGAGATGTTCTTTATTAATTTGAGACATCATACTTTTTACTACATGACTCCTATCCTAATTCAGAAGAGAATCCTGTTTATTAGGATGACTGGTATTAAAGTTTGAAGCCATCAACAAATAAGTTATTTTTTTTTTTTGAAGGGGAGGGTGGTTCATGAGTCCTTTCTCATTTGTGAAACAGAAATTAGGCAGATAATTTTTTTTTCAAATTCACCTTATTTTTACTGATAAAGTTATAATGAAGGATAGATTTAGTATGAGAACCAAGTATCCTACTAGTTCTTCCTAGCTCCTGGTTCTAGGTCTTAAAAGAACTTCTCTGAGGATTAATTTAAGCATGAATTTGATAGCTAAACATGCATGAGAAGCTAGCTGATTTTCAGAATGGATAACCCACATTTGGGTTATCGTCTTCCACAATGAGTCAACATAGTTTTTAGGTAATCGTCCTGAGAGTGAGCATTATTATCTCCATGATCTGCCTAGAGCTGCTCAGAAATAACCCATCTGTTTCTTTAGTGAATGACAGATAAGCCCAGTAGAGTATGTCTATTGTTTTAATCTGTTTATGGCTGGGATTTAGGGAATCCACAAGCCATTGACATTTTACTAACTAGTCTTGAATTAAACTGTCAGGGGCCTGAATCAATACTGTTCCCTATATTATTCATTATAAAATATTTGAGATAATGAGCTCATTTACTTACAAGTTCCTTCAGTTAGTAACTGGTGTTAAGTAGAAGAAACTATCTTCTGATTCTCCTTTTCCTTCGTACTTGTTGCTATTGCCCTAACCCATACTTCTGTTACAAAATGCTCTGGACTGGTACCCCCCACATCCAGTCCCTCAAATCCCAGGATTCTTTACTCCCTGCCAGTGATCTTTCTAAAACCACTATTGAATTCTCGTCATGAACATGAAAGTTCAAGTCCTGGCAAGGACAATACCAGTCATTTTCATTTTTGTTTGCCTGGTGCTGAATACATGGCTTGGCACACGATTGACATCAAACAAATATTTGTTGAATAAAGGAATGAGTGGTTATGTTATTATCTATTTAAAAAAAAAACAAGACCTCTAAACTTCTCCAATGTGTTCAGGTAACTACCTGTACAAATTTTTTACAAGATACGCAATAAACTTGCTGAACTAATCCCAACTTACATTCAATGTATTTGTTCATCTCATTCATTCATGTGTGGGTTATGATTTATGTGTGTAAGGATATATCAGTTAAAAAAAAAAAAAAAAAACAGAAAAAACAGACACATTATCTGTCTTTGAAGAGCTTATATTTTTGTGAAGGGTAGACAAGAAAAAAAATAATAAAAATATAACATGCTAGAAGATGATGCATGAAACTAAATAAAACCAGGTAAGGAAAATATTGCTGGTTAGGTAAGACCTCTCAAATAAAGAGGTATTTGAGAAAAGCCATGAAGAAAATGAAGACATAAATCATAAACCATCACAGGGAAAATTGTTCTAGGCAAGAACTTTGAAGAGGGTGTATGTTTCACCCCAGTGCATGCTAGACATTCGGTGACACTATAAGTATTTTGGCTTTTACTCTGGGTGAAAAGAACAAATGGAGAGTTTTGTTTAGAGGACAGATGTGAGCTGATCTTTTTTTTATAGGATTATTCTGACTGGCTGCTGGGTTGGGAGATAATGCAGGTCACAAAAGAGTGACAGGTCGGGAAATATTTTTATTAAGAAATTCTCAAAATTTGACAAGTAAAAAAATACATATGTATGAAAATATATGTAATGTTTATTGTTTTATTGTTTATTTTAGCCAAAACTAGAAAAACAAAATAAATATTTAACAATAGAGAAATAATATGAAATTGAAATACAAGTTAATCAATAAAAATAAAATGAAAAATTTTATGTATTGATATACAAAAATGTCAAATCTTAATGTAACTAAATAAGATAAATTATAAAGAAAGATGTAAACCCGATCTTAGAGAGAAAAAAAATGGAAAGCCTGTGTATTAAATTGATAAAGTAGTTTTGCTATGGCAAAATGAAATTAAAGAAGATTTTTACTTTAAAAAAAATCCCCTCATATAATCTGAGTTTATTTATTTAATTATAATAAATTTTGTTCTAGATGTACTGATGCCTGATGTATATGATGATATGTACCTGCAGTGATGCAAAGATAGATTAGATGTGTTCCCCATTCTCAAGAAGCTGAGAGATGAATGATTCTCTTACTGTAAATGACTTACCAACAAATGAAATGTAACGAGTCAAAATCAGATATGTCCCCCTCTACCACCTACAATTTCCTTACTGTCAATACTGCCCCCAAATATTGTACTTGGAGATTTTACTATACTCTTTTAATAGTATTCCAGCATCAATTAATCAATAAATCCTATTTATAGTTCTTAACAGTCCTTCAAAAGTGACTTCCTCCGTCTATATTCAGGCCAAATTTATTCTTCATCACATCACCTGAACCTTTATTATTATGATTAATTATTATCTTTCATAATCATGTTAAAAGAGTCCAGTAGTTGGTGATTTCCACTTCCTTTTGTTCTTTATATGTCGATATTTGTTAATGTCGTGTGTACAAAGTCATCAAGGACATATTTTCATTCATTTTGAGTGAATAAATATTGGTTGCTTAAATTTTCTAGTGACTGAATAAGGAGAATGTTCTTCCATCATTTGATTCATGCTTTCAGACTCTATCTGTATCTCCAGGGTTTGTTGCTCGCACTTCTGACAAATATGAATACATTAAATTCAATTGTTTTGCCTACTCTACAGCCACAATTATGCTGTATTTGAGGCTTAAGGCACTCTAATTGTTTTAGGTCCCCAGTCGCATTACCTTCTTACCCTTCTCAACCTCTGAATGTATGCACCATCTGTCAGCTCTTAAGTACTTTCCAACAGAATCCAAAGCAGCATCCCAATATTCTCTTTCATCAGTCTCTGCAATTACATTTGTCAGTGTGGGAAACTGCAATAATTTTAAGTCATATATAATTATTGTGAATTTAACAAGTAGATCAGGGAGCCAAGGGCTACTAGGTTTGCCCATCTTCCCAGTTTATATTATTCTCATGCAAAATTCAATGTAATTTATTGTTTCCCACACATTTCAAACAAGCTCTTCTTAATAACCTCTTTTCCTTGCCATGCTTCTTATCTTGCTTCAGATGCATATTTGATGTGAGCCAAGGCATCAGCTGCTTTTCAGAAATTAAATCATTAGTCCCATTGTTTTATTTTCATCTCATGTTTCTACCCAAGTATGTATTTTGCAAAGTTAATTTCATCTTGTTAATGTGTTCAGTATAGTTCTGTGCAAATGACATGATATTTTCACATCTTCAGCAAATCCTCTTTTGATTTCTTCTTGATTCCTAGGGATAAGAGTAGAGATGTTGAATTTCCCACCTTTTCCCCTCTGGGCACTTCTTCTTCACTTAACTATTGAACAGATTTGCTGGAGTCTTCTCATTTTCTTTTGCTTCTCCAAGATATCAGGGATATAATTCATCCAAGTTTGGTGCTTTGTCAACTTTTAATAGCTCTAATTGTCTAATTATTTGCTCGGGTGCAATTATGAAACCACACTGAGCTTGCTTTCAGGGCTATGGACACCATAATATTGTTTGATATACAGCAGTTTGGTTCTTAAGCAAGGCACAGAAAATTTATTGGTGATGATAACTATTGGACATCACATCGTTTCTTCTTCTTGAGAAAAGTGTGTGTCTCTTCATAGTGAGTAAATGGTAGAATTCATTAGTAAAAGTTTTCATCATAGATTGGCTTCTAATTTGAGAATTTCTATCTTTGATTCTGTGAACTGATTTGAGCTTTGGCAATGTATCCCTAACTTTCTCACAACATTCCGTGAATAGCCATCTGTGAAAAACTTTGTGTGAATAACCTCGTCTACACTGGAAAAGGAGTAAAAATAGACACTTCAAATACATTGTTTAACATGAAGATTGTATCATGATGTATTCAAATAGACAGTGATTGAATTTGTCCCTTTAATTTGTGTTAAACTTTCAACCATATTTTAAAATTCTACTAAGCTGATTGCTACAAAAGCTCTAGCTTATCAAAAATTACTGTTGATAGCAATTTTTTCATGGTCACACAGCTACAGGCTACAAAAAAGGTGTCTTCTGATTAGAAATATGAAAATAAAGTTCTCATTTCCCCAAAAAGTATAATTGACTAAAAAGAAATCTTAGATATTGTATCTGTTGCAATAGTTGATTCGGTCTTGGTCGTCTTGATTATGGGGGAATTTTCAGTTTGGATGCCATTATTTGGATTATTATATCTTTTAATATCATGTAATATTTTATAAAATTAAATACTACAAGAGATGGTGTTTCCTAACTCTTCTTTATATACATTTTGACTATCTATTAACCTAGAACATCTTTACAAATAGAGCATCTATCTAACAGATACATTCTAGATAAATGTATGATTGCAAGTAGTAAAACAGAGGGGAGAAAGGAATACATTTATTTTCACTAATAGTCTAGTTCATAATAAATAGTAGGTGTTGATGGTAATGTCAAAATGCAACCCCCTCCTTACATTTTATAATGGCTTATTTTTTTTTCAGAGTGTTTCACAGCTATTCACCACTTCGATCCAATTTTATAATTTGAATCTTTGCAACTGCCAAGTAAATGGAGTAGAATCAAATGGTGAGCTATGCTGGAACCAGGCTAATATGTGTCTATCTACTTCATGGCATAAAGTTCTGATTATATAACTAGAATAGACCTACAGCGTAATTAGGGCTTCCTTAGTGGTTATATTGGTTTTCTCTTGCTGCATAACAGGATGCCATAAGCTCAGCAGTCAAAACAAGACCCATTCTCTCTTGCTGATTCCATGGGTTAGAAGTCTGGGTTTACTTGAGCTGCGTCCTCTGCTTAGGGTCTCACAAAGTTGCAATCAAGATGCGGTCTTTTCTGAAATATGGCATCCTCATTTGAACTTATGCAGTTTTCGGCAGAATTAAGTTACTTGTGGCTATAGGACAGGGACCCTCAGCTCCTAAGGTTACCCGAAGTGTTCGGACATGTGGCTTTCTCCATAGGCAGGCAACATCATAGCTGTTGGCTTCCTAAAGGCTGCTTTGAGTCTTTTCTTTTACAGAAGGTCTGGATCCTCTTTTAAAGGATTCACCTCATTAGACTAGGCTGATCCAGGATAATCTCCCTTTTGATTAGCTCAAAGTCAACATATTAGAGAATTTAATTGCATCTGCAAAATCCCTTCACCTTTGCCATATTCTGTTGGTTAGAAGTGAGTCACAGATTCAGCCTACATTCAAAGAAAGGAGATTATACAAAAGCATGGGTACCAGGAGATAGAAATCACAGGGACCTTCGAATTATGTTTACTACAGTGGGATTAGAGCTGAGCTATTTTTCTGCTCGCCTTATTTCTGATAATTATTTCTCATCATTTTCTACCCATCACTTTAAACAGCTAGTAAGTCACTAAATGTTTCCTGTAAGCAAGATGTGATGAGTGCTCTCGGGATACAAAGATGAAAAGATCTCAGTCCATACTTTAAAGGAAATTAGTGAAGAAGAGAGCAAACACCACCCTTCAAAATTTAATACAAATCAAACTGTGTTCCATTATCAAGGTTCAAGAAATAAATATTGTGGAACTTATGAGCAGAGAGGTGATATTGGGCTAACGATGTGTGGATCACTTTATAAATTACACATAACCATTGGCATATAGACAGTTGCTACCTTAAGCTCCCATAACTAAACAGAACAGAGCATGGACTAAAAAGATCCCTCTTTTACTAGTAAATAGATAATATAAGTAGGAAGCTTTTAGCTTATTTATTAGCTATTTTACTTAGATTAAGAAGAACTTCTAATTAAAGCTATCTATAAGTGGAAAGGCACACATTGAGGGGCAATAGATTTGATTTCCTGAAATTATTCATAGGGCTGAATCTCCACTCCTTAGGAAAGAAAAACAAAGAGATTCCTTAATGGGGTTGTGTTTCAATTCACTACACATAAAGTTCTTTCCCACACATATTGTGAATTTGATATTATAAAAAAAAAAGTTTTATTTTAATTATCTTTACTATACTGTATGTACCCTTAAATTATATTTTTATTTAATTCCAATACTCCTCTAAACTGAAAAGACCAATTTTATTTTTCTATCTAGGCAAATGAATCCATAAACACTCAAAGTGTGCACATTTCAAAAAATGAACAACCTTTGGAGCAAAGATATGAAGGCAAGGGCTAGGAAGAGAATTTTGAAGTAATTTATAAAAACATTGTAGTCTTTCATGTCAGATGATGTTTCTTACCTTATTCTACAATATTTTGGAACTTCTTCAGAAAATTTTTCAGTTTAATAGATACATATTTAGTTTTAAATAAATTAAATTAAATTAAAAACAAATTTAAATAAAGGATAATTTAGGGAAAAGGTAAACGCCTCTAAGATTTAGAAATTATACATAAATAATTACCTCATAGAAACAGGAAATTTAGAATGTATTCTACCTTATCATTTTTTGTTCTTCCTTGACTCACGAAACTCTTCATATTTGCAAAATGAATGTCCATGCCTGCTCTCCATTTTAGGTCATGATCTAAGGGAAAATACTGCATAGAGTGGGATCCCACAGCTGCCCCCTTAAGCATTTATGAGTTAAACATTTACTAAATATGGAACAGAACTCTTAGCACCCCTTGCTTTAATTTATTTTTTTCAATGTCATGCTGCTTGTAATTTTGAATAACTGCTTTTACCTGCTGTGAGGAACAGTAACCACTGAGCATTGTGTTTTTGCTCAAATCCTATTTGTTGTTATGGAAACAGCATCTCTATTAAGCTTCCTGCTGCACAACGGTTGTAGAAAATGTTACTTAAAATGTTCACCAGCAAAGGAAACTGGGAAAGATGAATTCAAATAATACCTATTTTTGTTATATGACATGAAGATGTTTGAAATATAAAATATAAATAATGATGACTGGGATACCTCCTTATACTAAATCAATGCACTGAATGAGAAAGAGACTATTGTGTAGGTATGCAAATGTTTTTTTTTTTTTAAGTACAATGGGCTATTCAATTTTATAAAGTTTTTTGACTTGATTGTTTCATGAGAGATAACACATAGAGTTTACATAGGTGAGCTGGATTAAATTGTCTATTATTTTATAGAATGCTCTTTCCCAACAAAATGCATTTGTACTTAAGCAACAAAGTTGCATATCATTAATCTATTTCAAAATGTAAAAATAGACTTATCTTAATTTACTTATATAATTATACATTTGATGATGATAATGCCGATGACTGTGCATCAGACTTTTATATACATTTATGTTTATAACCCTATAGACTTCATTGGCTACACTTCAGTATTTCAGCCTGGCATCATGTTTAAATGAGAAAGATAAACACAGTGAAAGCTTAATTCCTATCACAAGAAAGTTACCCTTTCATCCCCTATTCCTGTGGACAAACTCTAAGAATAAAACATGTTTACACAACATAATTGAGTCTCAATATCATTTCTAACAGAGAGCATACAAAGCCGCATAGGTTACAGTTGTATTAAAGTTCTGTGTCAACATGCATAAAATAGAAGCCACCAATCCTTTGCCATTTACAATTGTTATAGCAGAAAATGTACCAAGTTTTTTATAGACATCATTAAGCCTCTTATAAACCCTGTGAGATTGGTAAACAGAATATTGTCCTCATTTTACAGATGAAAGATAAATGCCCAAAGAGAAATAACTATTCTAGAAGTGACTTTTGCAAGGTCACAAGCTGGGGAGTGACAGAGCAGAGATTTTATTTGAGGTCTTTGGGTCTCTAGAAACCATTTTCTGAACACATTTAAAGCAACATTTTTATACAAGATATACTCAGCTATCTAAGCTTAACTTCTCAATTCAATCTAACTTTCTTTTTGATAGAGGGAATTGGATTATTCAGAAAATGGTTCTGTCTTTACTGCATTTGTCATGTATATGAAGTTATTTCTATATGTACAAAAAGAACAGAACTAGCCTGATCCACTCATTGAAGAGATTTTAAAATATCAAACAGAATTAAATAAAATGAAGTTTTGACTCCCCCTTTTTTATTTAAATAACTTTTTCTACATTCGTATGCAAATGTTTGCATGCATATGTGTGTATAAATGTGCGAATAAATTTTTTTCAAGGGAGTGACTAGGATCCTAAACAATTAAAAAATAGAAACAAAAAAAAATATACCTTTCTAAATACTACACAAAAATTGAATATTGAATATATATATATATATATATAATTTCTGATATGACCAATAGTTATCTATTGGAATACTAAGTATTATGAGCTATACCATACAATCTTGAATATAATCAATAAAAAATTTTGATGCAACTTTTAGTTATCTACCTTTTTAAATATTTTATAGGGCATTTCATCCAAGATTTTTAAAACAAAATAATTATATAATTACATAGTATTTTTAAGTTGAGCATTTTGAATTATTTTATTCTTATAATTAATTGGTAAATTTTTATTTATAAGCTTACTGAATATATTTGGACAAAAAGTCAACTTGTTCGCAGTGACAATGTTGACTTTGGTCTCATAGAGATTGTGGCCATTTCTTCATATTGAAAAAATACGAAATCCTTAGAAATAGCTCCCCAAACTACATTTTTTTTGTCCCTGGAAAGTGGTTCTAAGTGACACCTAAAACAAAAGCTCCATGCTGAATATATATGCTGAGACTGTACTCCAGAATATAATCTAATTTCTCATACACCCAAAACACTTGTAGAAGGAACAAATCAGTACTAAATGGAATGAATATAGACATGGTGAAGGATAATTGGAACTCTTTTGTGTTCTTATGATTCACAGTTGCCTCTAAAATCTTTATAGAATTTACATTTAGAAAGCTGGTTACAACATGATTTACTTTTATTTAAACGGTGACAAAAATAAAATAGGAGGTGAAATGAATCTTTATAATGCACTCCTTGCCTCCCTCTGACCCCTTCCCTATTCCTCTTGCAGGCTGAAAAGACTTACTTATCCAGCCCCTGAGAATTCAGCTGGATGGCCACCTATAGCACTCCATCCTAGGCCAGAAAAGTTGCCTAATCCAAGGTCACGTCCCTTTTCCAGAGCAGCCTGAGCCTAAGTAGTCGGTGCAGGAGTCTAAAGGCACAGTTCTCTAACTGCAATGCAAGACAACTCTGAAGGACATCTCAGCTTCAGAGCTCCCAGTGGAGTTAGTTGAGGCCATGATTGAAAATGCATCATAGCCCAACATCTCCTGTACATCTGTTTTCTCAGAAATCTAACCTGCATCAAGAGCTAACACTTATGAAGCCCATGATGCATATGCAGTTGCTTTTCTGTTTCATCTGCATTAATTCATATATTCTCCATACAATTATTATCTGATTTTCAAAATGAGGAAATTAAAGCACAGAGAAGTTAAATAACTGATCTGATATCATGCAGCTGCAAATATGTGGTTTGTGCACCTAAAAATCCGATTTTAGAACATATGCTCTTAAACACTAGGCTATACCAAATACTAGTGTTGCAGTTCATTACAGTCCAAATATTTCAAGTTAATTTGCATTCACTAAATACACAGTGCTGAATTATGAGTGCTGAAAGATGACCATATAGCAAGTATACTTTATGTAAGTAAGTAAATATTAAGTACATTAATCTTGTTTTAAGTCCACATTCAAACAAATAAAAATATTTTAACATAATCAAGTAACTGTGGCTAGCAAAATTGTATGGAGGTTAGGGATTAACATATTCTTGAGGAAAGCTTCATAGAATAGAATAGAATTGATAATGTCTTTGAAGGATTAGTAGGATTCGAATAGAGAGGCAGGAGGAGTTTTTGATGTAGGAAACAGTGTTGGCAAATAGAATTCAATTTTCAGGGATTTGGATTTTACACATGCTGCTTTTTAATGTATAGAGATATAGAATGAGAGTAAACACACACATATGTGCACACACAGTATTCATACATGCATACATGCACACACAAGGAAAGACAGGTAGAGCAAACTAGAGTAAAAACACACTAAACTGCATATTATCATCTACATGGAAGAACATGTGAGACTAAATATGCTAGAGCACATTATAGTAATGTTGAAGTTTTGCATAAAGAAAGAGCCTGGATATAGCAAGTATTTATAAATGCCTTGCTATATTTTTCTCTTCTGATTTTTATAATGAATTATGTAGCCAGCAAATGAAAGAAGGAAAACACATGTCCTTAAGCCTTCTTTATGGTTTAAGTTATTTAATATTTTAAATACTTTATATTAGCCTTTTTTGCATATTAATATAATGATGAATAATAATATTAGAAATATTCTACTTTTCTATCATACAAATGTTATTTGTTTTATGATGTATCTATTTGTATAATTTCATCAGTATGTATTCTACTAATTTGTAAATTTCAGTGTAAAACTGTTTTATACAAGGAAACATATCTTTTTTTGTTCTCTCATAAAGAAACAATTTTTAAATCAAAGTTTCAAAATGAATAACCATCTGTATAAGTCAGAAAAACATGTCTAACTTTTTTAAATATCACTTTCTTGTGATAGTCAGCACAGGATAAAAAAGGTTAGGAAATCTGTATTAAGCAAATATTTATTGGTCTCCAATACACTGATGTACATGGGGGATTAGATGCAACATTTCCCACACTATCTTCAACACAGGAACTTTAATTATTGGACTTTTATGGATTGTTGTTCTGTTGAATGCAACTTGGAATACCCAGTTTTAATTCCTATTTGAATATTTGTTGCGCTTGTTTAAAAATATATATACTTTTTTTTTGTTGTGTGTGTTTTGAAAGAGGGATGGTTGAATATACAAATTCTGCTTTGTTCATCATTTGACTTTGGATGCGTACACCACCATGTACCTCACACACATACGTAAGAAGGGACTGTGGTTTAGCTTGGAATTAGCAATTTGCTTAATTTTTATTCATTGATTCATAGTTTTTATTGGTTCTAGTCTTACTTTTTACTGAGTTGCAATTATTATCACATAAGATTTTACACAGAGAAAATCAAATTACATTCCCTTTCCTACTGCTGCTGAAGCAATCAAGATTTAATAGTTTCTGCATGTAAATCAAAACACATGAACAATTAAAATGCAGTTTTCTCATTCCTAACCTAAACTGCTTATACAGTTTTCTACAGATCATCATCCCTACTTCCTGGAACCTTGTTACAAAAGCCCTATCCTTGGCCTTCTCTCGCTAATATCTGTTGAATCAGCATGCAGAGGAGCCTAAGACCTTGTATTTTACTCATCTATCCAAAGAAGTCTTATTCTACTGACGTTTGAGAATGCGAACTTGAACCCAACTTAAGTATCTGGAAGGACACAGATGCACTGAAGAAGTAAGCTTAGGGTATGGGTGGGATGGGGCAGGAAGAACAGTGGTTCCTCCTGGACTTACTTCCAAGCTGGTGGCATTTTTAGATCATGAGAAAGCCAGAGAAAATATGTAGTGAGAGGAGGTGCCCTTTTCATACTGCTATATCCTGCATCTGATATCCTGTTCTGCATGGCTGCCAATAGTGAAGTGGAACAGCTGAGTTGATACTATGACAGAGGCATGCCGCTTAAAACGATAATTCATTAGTTCCTCCAGCAGTAATAATGATAGTTATTTTTAGTTATCATTAATTACTTCATTACTCCCTTATCTTTTTTGTCTCCCTTTTTCCACCTCTGTTTTTATGTTGTAGTAACTTCAAATGTGTATATATGGGGGAAGGAAGGGAAATAAAAGGAGATACATTTAATAAGCAAGATTCGGTACAAATGCGTACCTTCATGTCTCATGTACACGTTCAGGCCTCACTTACATGTATTTAATTTGTGTGCTGAGAATATAATCCTATAAACAAGTATGAAAGTCTTTTGCTCTATTTCTGTAGACTTGATCTAAATTAATTGGATTAAATTAAGTTAATTAATTTAATAAGCCCTATTGTTCTGAGCAAAGCCTGAGACCTTGTATTTAAATCATCTACAGTGGCCTCAACCTACCCTTCAAAATGAACATTTTTCTTTTTGAAGCCTGGATATCAGCCATGGATGCAATATAAGTTAACGCCAAGAGAGATCATTTAAGTGTGGTTATTAAGGAGACTATGATTGATGGAGTTTGTAGCTGGTAATGTGATTCCCCTTTGGCTGCTCAGTGAACATCGGCAACAGATCAATATCTCATCTGCATGAGATTATAGCCCCTTTTGACAATAGTAGTGAGAAGAGGTTTAAAAAATAGACCAACATATTTGGCTATTCTGGTTTAAAAGGTAATGCAAATAAATAACTCCGCTCTTAGAGAAAAATGATCTGATAGGAATTTTATTGTCATAGTTTTTGTTAGGCATTGATCAGATTGTCGTGGGCTTTTTTTTTTTTTTTTTTTTTACCATACTCTTTTCTTTTCTGTTCATTTCTTTTTTTATATTTTAAACAAAGCAGATCTTTAACATGAGTATTACAAACTATCAGAAGTCATAGCAGGTATGACAAAAACTTTAGCATTTGTCTATCTAGAGTGATCCAAAGTGTTTAAATCATTTAGAAAACTTGAAAGCATACCAAGACTGTAGAAATTCTGTTTTAACTACTTCTTTTGATTAATTGGATGAATTATGCTATGAATTTAGAGCTACACAATCCTATCTTCCCTTCACTAGTGCTGTTTCTTGTTCCTTTCTCTATAAACCCTCTGATCCTCAGCACCATACACACCCCATCCCTTCATAAAGTTGAATTCTAGGGTGACTCTTCTATTCCTTGCCCCTGCTCTGGAACTTTCCTAAATTACTAGAAAGCAAGACCTTAACATTTATGCCTCCCTAGCCTATGTCTGGCTGCTTTTAACCTCCAGAGTACCGTCATTTTCCAACTGATTACCTCCCTTCAACAGTAGTGTCTTTCTTTGGCTGCTTCTACTCTAAAGTGGACCTGAAGGATAACCAAGAAAATCTGTGCACTATCAGGAACCATAGAAAGGACCGGAAGCTCTTGGGAATGTGTTCTCAAGCCCTTGAACTAATAAGGATTTGCATACAGTGTTTTAAAGTCTTTTGCTAAAAATAAGATTTTTATTTAGATTAGATTTTAAATAATGCATTTCAAACTAATTTTCAAAGGTGGTAAATTATTCTTCTTCATGAAAATTACATTGAATCATCTTCCTATGATAGTATTGTCTGCCTTTAAACAGGCTCAAATTTTTATTCAGTTTTATTAAATTCTACGGGCTATTTATTTTGATGTCATAAGCTCCTAAAGTCTTAGCAAAACAAGTAGAATTGAAAAGAAAGGATTATAATGGTGTAAAGCTTAACAGAAATAAGTTTCAAAACAAGATCTGAAAATTCATTTCTGGCATCAAATTTACTTATTAATATTAAATAATTTTTGGACTGAGCTTTTAAAATAAAAATGATGTTTGAAGTTCACATTCAACTGATATGATTTTTAAAATCTTTGAAAATTTATTTTATATATGCATATATATTCATATTAATATATATGGGGATAGCTTATATATATGAATGTATGTGTGTGTATATGTATATATCTCTATTCATTTAAAAAGACTTAGTGACTCAGCAATAAACAGGTCTTGTAAATTGTATGTCCTCTGGAAATCTAACTAAAACTGAGATTTTCAAATTGAGATTTAGGATTGCTTACTAATGTGCCTGTCCTTGAATACTAATGGCATACGTGCAAGGATGTCTTGCTGAGTTAAAAATCAAACATTCGAACAGTTGTTATTATTGGGACTGACCAGCTAGTTTCAATAGGCTTTAACAAAAACCACTCAAAATTAATCGTGCCTTCCTGCGTAGCAATGTTAAGGTTTTAGTTATTCTTTTTCTTCTTTTATTTTAATGTAATGAGGAGGAGGATCATAGTATAATGGAGTCCACATGTATCTGAAAATTCTCTGAGGAGTAAAATCATTTGTACCCTATAAGGCATCCATCTAAAGCAAGTGAAAATGAGCTACACTTGTCAAGAATTTGAATGTTCTTTTAAAATCATTCTTTCTTAAGCACAGACATCTTGCTTTTAAGAATTTACTTCTAGTCTCAGTTCTGAGGCTTGTGTTCCACTTTCTAATTTAGACTAAGGGAATCTAATGAACAATTCTACTGATAGACCTTTTTCAACTTCGATTCCAGGAGTTTATATCCTTTTATATTTGACTTATCTAATCCTCTGAGCTGACCCTGTGGTCTTAAAAGCATTTCCCTTGAGAAATTAAATACCTATCGATTTTAATTATTTTCTTTAGGAAAGTGCTTCTAAGAAAAATGTATCCTCTCTAATGTGGAAAAATAAAAAAACAAAAAGTATTAAAATTTTTGATGTCTTTTAACTGACTATAATACAGTCCTTCAGGTGTCAAAAGTCAAATTCTATAGCTAGTACCTTACCATGGAGATAGATATATATATATCTATATATATGCATATATATACACACACACTTGTTTTTTCTTCATTTGCAGTGAATTCTACTAAAACTAAACTGAAAGTATTTGACACATTATGGTTCCAAAGGATATTATTACACATTTTGATGATTCTTTTTCTAAACTAAACTTGTAAATAATATTTATTTTTATTCTCTGAAAGTCACCTTAGTATTGATTAATAATTGTATAATACCTATTTTCTCCATAAATATTGCAATAAGCTTTGAATGAAAAGTTATGCAAATCTGACTTCAGAATGCTTACATTCTGTCCATACCCCTTGTATATATAGCGTTACTTTCTTTCACTGGAGTCACTTTATCAATTCTGAAAGAGGTATTTTAGTAAGAATATTTGCACACAGTGGAACCTTAAATTTTAAAGAACTTGCAAAATATCCATTGCTTCTGTCTTTATAAGTTAATATTACCCATCTCCCCTTATCTATTGCCTATCTTCATCATGCTGGTTTACCTTAAATCACTAAACTAAGAAAATTTAACCCTCTGCTTTCAGAAAGTAAATTTATTCTGCCCTGCAATGCACATTGCCATGAAAACTACACAGCCAGACAAGCTAAACAAGAGAAATAATTTTAACTTCAGAGTTTCCCTTGCCAACTGAGAAATATTAAAAGCAGTCCCTCTCTCCTACAGGATGTGCTAGGGTTAGAAGCTGTGAAGGACTCAAAAGTATAGGTCAATACTTGGCTTTGAGGCTTTAAATTGGTGCTTCTCTAACCATCTGTAGTGAAGGGACACTTTTTTCCCACATCTCAGAAACCAGTATTTTTGTAAGATATAATAAAAAATGAATTACTAGGAAAAATGTTCACATACTTGATGTCACGGAAATGTCAAATTGCTATAAAAGTTTCTAAATGCTATGAAAGTCACTCTCTTAGGAATGTCTGAGCACTTGTCATGGTGTGGAGAGTATACCCTACTGGCAGGCTACTGAGGGCCGCCACTGGTGTTTGGAAAAGTGTGGAAAGACGTGTTTTGCCGTGTTTTCTCTGTAGTACACTAATGAGTGCAAAAATAGCAACTGATTCTTCTTTAGCAGACACAGTGGCCGGAGAATATTGTTGCTTCTTTTGCATTTAGTTCTCATTTCTTCAGATGGTATAATAAAGCTAAGGTGAAGATGATGATGATGACTATGACGGCAACAGTAAGAAGAAAAAAGAGAAAGAGAAAGAGGAGGAAAACAAAGGGAAGCAGGAGGAAGAGAATGTGGCTGACTACCAGTGCCAGCATGTGCTTCTACTGATTCTACTCTTGTCATGTAACTCTAACAATTACAGGGCTAATGAATGTGGGAATGGCACCTTAGTCCTTTTGCACTGAGAATACCACTTTCCATTTGTCCTGCAGAAACCCTTAAAAACTTGAATGGAGATTACAGCAAATACTGGGTAGCAATCCCTTAGCACATTGGTAAATTGGAGTAAAAATTGCATTTACAAACACCAAAACTAAAAGGAAAATGAGAAAAATTACACAATCAATTTCATCATCAATTGTAACAAGGTGAGTAGTTGAAACATTAATTGCCCTCTTGCTTGCTCTCTCTCTCTTTATCCTGCAGAATTAACAACAGATAATTAGAAAAGTAATTTTATTCCCCTTTTTCCCTGAAGGCAGAGTTTCCAGATAAAACACAGGGTACCCAGTTATATTTAAATTCCAATTTCAGATCAATAACAAATAATTTTTATCATAAGTATTTATAAAATATTTCATGGGATATACTTATACTAAAAAAAAAAATCTTTATCTGAAATCTAAATGTAATCTGTATTATTATTCAGTAAATCTGGCAACCCCACTTAAAGAGAGACTCAGTCCTTTTTTTCCCTCCCTAGTATCCACAGACCCCAGAGGAACAAGAAGGTGTTGGAAATTAACAGTTATTTTGATTCGTGTTCATAGAAGAGAATTATGGTTTATTATTTTGGATGGAGGAGGAATACTTTTTTTTCTTCAATGGTACTAGATACCTTCGATCCAAATAGAGGAAATCGGGAAACAGTGTTCCCAAAGGTGGAGTGTGAGGCAAGAGTGCTAACAATCAATGAGCATTAAGTAAGTGCATGCGGTTGCTCACCTGGGCACGGTGTTTGTGGCTTCCTCTGCTGTCACCCACCATCATAAACATAGTAGTCTGAGTAGAGATGGGGCCATGGTACTAGAGGATTACTTCCCAACAACATTGGGTGACTGCCTAAGAGACACTTGAAATCCCTATTATATTTGTATAACTTTGGAGAAGAAAAGGATATCATGAAAAAATTACTCATATGGCATTTCTTGCCAACCTAGACTAGTGGAACCTCATAGCCTTCCCTAATCTTGTTTAAATAAATGCTGATGTTTGATATTGTTAGCACCTAAAAGGAAAATGTTATCTTTCCCAGAGGAGAAAGGGGAGACTGCGTGAGAACTGCACCTGTCAAACTAGGGTTTGATACCACTTCCTAAGCAGGCAGAGCATCCTCCACTGGAAGCTACCACGTTGAAAGAACCATGGCCATACCCTTCAAGTGGACAAAGTATTTTCAAAAGGTTGAACATGACTGTGCATCTAAACCACATTAAGGTCAAGAAAAAATATATACATAGAAAATAAAAGTTAATCCTATTATAATAGAGATTATTTTAGAATAAGAATACATAACTTTTCTTCCTTTATATGTTAAGATACGAAGAACAATTTTTATTATCAAAAATCAATATGTAACCATAATGATATCTGGTTATTAAAACCTGTTAGGAAATGCCTAAAAGTTTTAAAAGTTAAGGTAATAAATCAAACATGTCATCACATTTTTTATTTTAGTCTGTTTTATTTTGTGGCCCAGTCTTTATGCATGTGCATATGTATTGCTGTGGAAGGTATTAATTTAGTCAGGAGCCTCATGAGTTAAGTAGGTAAGTGAAAACTTCAATGTACTGTTACCTAAGCTTGCTAAGTATGTCTTGAGGAAGCATATGCTTTTGCAAAACCTGCATCTAGTATTACGATACTTCGTTTGCATCCTCTGTGGGAATTTTAATAAAATTTATTTTAAGTTCTTTGGAAGTAGCTGATTTGTTGCTCTGTGTTACACCATATTTCAAACATAGCCCCATTGAGATATCTCATGGCACATTTTTTCCAAACTTACTTCTAGCATACTCTTGGTCCTTTGCATTAATAACAGCCTTTGGTAAAAGGGCAGTTTGCAAAACTAACAGACAAGTATTAGCAAGCGTCATGTTCACCTTTTAACAATGCATCAGTGAGTCACTTCTGAGACTGATTTAAATGCATTTGAATGTTCAATTCAATATGAATGTGAAGACATTTAAATAAATGCAGTGTGTTTATCTGAATATGAGATCACATTGTACATGTTTATTTGAATGTATGATGTGCAATCAATCAAATAAATGCACTGAGCAGATTTATGTCATTCCGCGATAGCACATTCAAATAAATGTCTCCAACATTTACAGAAATGTGAAAATGTAAACTAGTAAAGATGTTTTCTTTTCTTTTTTTTTACAGAGCATAAATATAATTTCTTGATTTGAGTGATATATTATGTAATATAAGATTTGTTTTCAAAAACCACATTCAAAACATTTTGTTTGGGTCTAATTATTTTATGGCTTCAACACTTATCCCTCATAAATAAATCTGTCATAAGAAAGTTGGTCAGTTAATTATGGTCATTATAATCATAAATAACTATCTCCTAATGAATTTGGCTATGGCAAGAAATACTAATTCTAAATGGAAGAACTGTTAGTTACCCAGTGATACACCTATGATTCTGGCCACAAGGAAGTAGAGTAAAAATTGAATTTACTACTTTTTGTTCTAAAAATACTTTTAGTGGGCCACAGTAAATACGGTGGTTCCACCTTATCTGAGGTTTTGCTTTCCTTGGTTTCAGTTACCTGTGGTCAACCACAGTCTGAAGATATTAAATGGAAATCTCCAGAAATAAACAATTCATAAATTTTAAATTGAATGCCCTTCTGAGTAGCATGATGAAGTCTCATGCTGTCCCTCTCCATCCTGCCCAGGAAGTGAATCATCCCTTTGTTCAGCATATCCATGATGTATGAACTACCTGTCCATTAGTCACTTAGCAGCAGTCTTGGTTAGCAGATAAGGAAGACAGAGAGAGAGAAAGAGAGAGAGAGAGAGAGAGAGAGAGAGAGACAGAGAGAGAGAGAGAGAGAGAGAGAGAGAGAGAGAGAATCATATAACTTTTATTATAGCATATTGTTAAAATTGTTCTATTTTATTATCAGTTATTTTTGGTCTCTTAATATGCTTAATTTATAAATTAAACGCTATCATGGTTATGTATGTATAGGAGAAAACAATATATATAGGGTTTGGTACTATCCACGGTTTCAGGATCCACGGCGGGGCGGGGGGCGGGGGTCTTAGAACGTATCCCCTGTAGATAAGGGGGGACTAATGTACAATGGAGGATATAACAAATATTTCCTGCAGAAATATATAGACCAACTCAAGTGGAGATTAAACATTTACTTCATCTAAATAAACAGCCAAAAATAGTACCAAAAATGATATCAAATAACCTTAATTTTATAAAAAATATTTTAAAACAAATATTCTATTCTGATGTGTGTCTGAAGCCTTTGTTTTGGTATATGCTGTTAAGAAAGTCAGGTTATTTTTTTGTTTTGTTTTGTTTTTGTTTTGCTTTGTTTAAATGACAAAAATGAGGAATTTTGTCAGGTTGTCTATTGCATGAATAGTGTTGGGGGATTTTTTGATTCTAAAGGGACAACTAAAATCTTGTCTAGGTAGCTTTGTTTTTAAAAGCAAGAAATGCTACATCTGGCAGAACTGGGCAATGACACAGGCAGGATTGGCACAAAACCTAAGCCAGTGATCCCTTGCTGTAGTGATCATAAGCAATGTACGTTAGCCTTAAGATGAATATGGTAACTTCCAACAGTGTTGAAGTATCCCTCTCTCTACACACACAAGCTCACAGACAGACACATACACACATCTTTATACTCATATTCCTAAATTAATCTGAGTAGCCTCTTTATATTAGGATTCTTCTGTATCCATCTTCTTTTTTTTCCAGAGGCACTGAAAGTATAAGATAGTTTGGGCATTAAGATGAAGTAACACTCATTAAAGTGCATGTGCACATAGGCTGTAGCATGCTATATTTGTTTTGCTCATTTGTCTGTCCTGTACCTACCTAGCACAGTGCCTAGAGTATAGTGGGAAGTAAATATATGTTGAATAGTATAATGGATTTATTTACTCAGAATTTATGTGATTGGGAAAACTGGAGTAACTTAATGGTAAAGTTTACTAGAAATTGACTCTTGGTACAATGGAAAACAGTTCTGAGTACAGCTCTGCTATTCACTAGTTTAACTTTCTAGTTTAACACTCTCTGCATCTACACATTTAAGAAATTGTGCTAGACAATAGATACGATATTTTTTTTATTTAAGATTCGATGATTCTGTGTCATCTGAGATGTTTATTTTGCTATAAAATTAATTTTATTGACAATAGTTTATTGATTTCCAGAATCTTAATATATTTGTGTCCACAAACTATGATCTGTAGTTAGAGACTTCCAAGTCTCTATTATTATCTAGTTTGCTAAACCTGACATTAGAATATAAAGTTCATCAACATTTGACTAGCCTTTTAATTTATATATACCCCTTGACAGTTATTTTTGTTGTATCTAATTAGAAATGTCATTAATAATCTTACCAAATTAATTACCCATGTTTTGAGCTTCGTGTTTTACTGTCAATAACATTTTTAATTGCACAGCTCAATTCCTTTTAGACCTAGTCCATTTTTCCCAGGTAATAGGTCTTTAAGCTTGTGCTAATTTACAGAGGTAGATGCACATCAGGAATAATTAATAAATGGACATTTCTTATTTCAAAAGTCAACCTTTTTCCCATTTCATCATATGATTGTGCTGTATTATGGAAAATTATACTAGCTCCTATAGAACATTTTGATCTATGATTCACTTTTTTATGGGTATTTAAACTACATTTCTTCAAACTCTACTAGTTTAATGTTTATGAAGGATATAAATGTTGTTCTCATTACTTTTTAAAAATGCTCTTAAAACTGCTGTTCATTATCCATTTACATACTATCTTCTAAAATATTTTATATATACATATATAATCACATAATGCTCAGCCCTTATAACTTTACACATTTCTTCAAATTTTTCATATATGAAATCAAAATAATAAATATTAAAAAAACAAAATATTGAAAATAACTCATTCAATATTTAGTACTATAAATTTTTAAAGTGTAGATTATACATATATGCATATTTTTAAATAATGTATTAAATATATAAAATGTAACATTATCTTGAGCTTTTCTCAAAACTTCACAAGTTTATATTCTACAATAAACCTGTAGGCTCGGAAGTATCCCAAGTACATTTAAATACTGAAAATTAAATAGCATGTACTTGCTTTTCTCTGTGGGTCCCAGTTGTTTTTCCAGTCATGGTGACAAATTATGCTGAGTCATCCATACTTTTCTGCTTTTTATAGCACATTTTAGTGAATTGACAGCTGAGGTTAGAGATTATTGTTAACTTCTGTTCATGCTTACATAAATAGGAATCTTTAGAAGTATATGGTATACATTATCCATTTAAATTTCACACATAGCTATTTTTCAAATGAGCATAATATAGGAGCCTCTTCCTTTTATCTCATAGGAAACCTCTTTTTCCTCAGGGAAATGAAACCCACCCAAAGACCTACCATATGTGAGTTCATATTATGATAGTTTTTACCATCTGTGCTATAAGACCAGCACTCCAAGGTAATTTCAGCTGTGACTCTGATTTTCATGTCCTTTGTCAGTTTAAACTAAGCTCTTCACATTACTGTGAACTGAATATAACTCATGTAAATTATATACTAAAGGTAATACTTTTAAATAAGCAGAGGGTAATTATTCATTCATTTTTTGTTCATAGAGGTAACATTAATCATAGTGACTCCATTTGGGATGTATATATAGTCCGTAATTCCAAATAATTCAACTATTTGCCTTGTCTACATCAGTAATCTATCTTTATGGTAACAATTCTTTATCAGGCAAAAACTCATTTTGATGATATACAAGGATATATTTTATTGTTGAGTTTATTATGTGATAATACATTGGCTACACACGAATGAACTATTTACCTTAATCCTGTGAGCAACATTCTTTAAACTTGTACAACAACTAATGCTCAATATATAAATAGGAGAAATAAAGACAGATCAATGCTGAATTCATATAACTTTCTTTTTCCAATTATTTTTGAGTTAATGATAGCTCAAGAATTTTACTAATCTTAGAAGTGAAGTCAATTCTAATAAAAACAAGTCATTAGATTTTAATAGTGAACTGCATCAGTTTTGAACAGAACTTATTTTAAACTATTGAAGAAGATTCACAGATATAATTTAAGTAAGAATTTGATTATACCTATACTATCAGCAACTATCAAATGATGTAAAAATTATGCAGCTTGCTTACAAAAAATAATTCCTACCTTCTACAATTTTCCTCCTTTGTTAAATTCAGTTTTGTTTCTATCATACTATCCTTACAGAGGAAATTTTAATATCAACCATGAATGAATTGATTTGAATTGCATTGACATTGAATTCTGATGTAGAAATTTAAGAGGTAGATTAGAGAGCAATTGCAATCCAAAGATTGTTTTCCACAAAGTTCTTTTGAATTATACATAAATGACATTTGGGTTCTGCTGTTAGAAGTTTATAATTTTGACTCCTTTTTAATATTAATGAGCTGTTTGGGAAGTTTTACCAAACAGATAATGATTGGTCAGATCAACTGGATAAGGATCCTGAGTAGTATGTGAACTACTTAAACATTTTGACTTGATGTTTTTTGTACAATGGAATATTCTGTGTCATTTTCTGCATTTTAATGTTTAATTACGGCATGGAAGTTTATTGAAAAGTCATTCTCAGGTCTTTTAAATGTCATCTATAAATGCATTGAGTGTAGTGATCTTTCCAGAAAGAAATGTGTCCCAGAGAAAGATTTTGATCTCTTGGGGAACCAATTCATGTAAATCAAGATTATAAACTAAAACACTAGGGAAACAATGCAACACCTCATGAATTATCCAAAATGTACTGATAAAAGAAAGAATGTGAAAGGGGAAAGGTAAGAAATCTGCTGACTGACATGGCTTCAAACTGTGACAGCCCAAAAAGAAATAGAGAATAGTATATTTTACTGCAGAGACAATGTTTATCTATATAACTAACAATTATACAAATAACAATTGTCTTTTAGCAATTTTTATTACTATATCTAAGGAAACATCCAAGTTTAATAATTCTGAAATTACTGAAAGTTTTGAATTCTGTTATAGTTTTAAAATTATGAAATAATTCAAGGATGATGGTTTTACACATGTTCAGACAGATTCTATGAGAGTTGAAATAGTGTTATAATGTAACTCCAGATATTTCCCTTATGCCTGTATCAGTTAAATTCTATTATGTAACAATTTGTTGACTTAAAACAATAACTATTTATTTAACTCGTAAGACTGAACAATTTGTTGTAAGCTCAGCTTAACAATTTTTCTGGTCTTGATTGGGCTACCACAGGTATCTGCAGTTAATTGCCAGGTTTGCTGGGGGCTGGCTGACCTAGATTGGCCTCAGATAGGATGGTTTTTAGCTGATCCAGCAGGGGAGCCCAGGCTCGTTCATTGGTAGTTTATCTTTCAAGAGAAAGAACATCATGAAGACTTGGTTCAGGACTATTTTTATTGGCCAAAATAATTTATAAGCCAGTCTGAATTCCAGGAGTGGAGAAATGAGCTCTACCTCTTGGTGAGAGGACTTGTAAAATTATATTTCAAAGAGGGTATACAAGGTAATGTGGATAATTATGACATTTCTGCCATGGCATGATAAATAGTCCTTTCCTTCATACTATTCATGTTTAGAAAGTCACCAGATTGACTCAAAGCCAGGGGCTTTCTTGAGGCATAGTTTGACTTGGAACATAATATATTTTATTTGTCTTATAGACATTTTATTCTTTTACTTTACTCAGAATATTTAGGGGGTTAAAAAAGTGTGGTTGGGGGATGGTTCTGAAAGGATATTAGATGAAGCCAAGCTATTCTAAAAATGGCTTATTCCATTTTTGCTTTTTATTTATGCCATTTCAAGGGAGCATATTCAACTTGTATTTTGTGGTTCAGTGGATTTGGGGTTTTCCCCTCCTCCAATAGTTAATGTTGTATCCCTGTGTGTATAGAAGGTAACTATATTGTCTAAAGCATAGTACATAATAAATGTTGAGAAAAGACATTTTAAAAATAAACCACTATTGTCCTCTGATTGCTTATCTAACAGTAGAGGATGAGATAAGTTTGTAGCTACCATTAATATTTTGTAGAGAGTAAAAGACTAAACTGGTATAAGAAACTACAGATTTGTAATGTTTCTATTACTCAGGGGTAGAACAATAGCAGATAAAATTTAAATCACGCAAAAACAAAATACCAAGCGAAAATCCTACACTGGTCTTCCAACATGATGTGATGAAAGGTAAAAAGTACAAGGTAGAAAAGGATCACGTGCCACATGGCTAAAGATACCCAGTGAATAACAAAGCATCAAGACAGGTATTAGAGAAAATTTAGGCCACACAATCTTATAAGAGAATGTGTATTTTACAACCAGGTGCATTCTGGATTTGCAAAGCTAAGAAAAGGCATCCTGGAAAATGAGGCAAAGTTTAGAGAAGAATTAGAAGGTGAGGGAAGAAGGGTTTTTCTTACAATAGATTAAAATTAGTAGAATTTCAATCTAGAATGACTAATTCTAAGTTGGCATTTAAAGAAGTCTATAAAATCATGAAATATACAGATAGAATCCATGAAATCCTTAAATACTAGAACTTTGGGATCATCTTTAAAAATGATTTCTTAGTATATTGCCCTGGTTTCTCTCATTCTGTTAAATTTTTCTAAAGATTTAAAGATTAAATCTATTGAAAAATGGTTAATTGTGGGCTAGACACTCAATATTTTAAAGGTAATAGGTGATAATACTCTAAAACCCATAATCCAAGTGAAACGTTTATGCCCTTCCACTAACCCCTAAAAATTACTAAGCCTCTCTTCTTATTACTTATCTACATAGGGCTAAACTTTTATAAATCCCCTAAATAAAATCATTTCACCTTATGGAAGAAGAAAGTAAGGTCCAGAGAAGTTGAATGACTTTCTCCCATTTACACAGGTAGTGAATCCTGATTTCAAAGTAAGGTCCCAGACCCAATATTTGCTTTACCCTTAAGATTGGTTCAACTTTTTACCTGCCTGCTACCCATTGTTAATGGATTGTTTCAAGAATACTTAGGAATTAATCTTGTATTCTTTAACCCCATATAAAGACCGTACTTTCTAATTTCTTTATTTTTCTTAATGGAAGGTTCATTCTTAAGTAACCAGGTAGAAAGCCTGAAACCATCTCTTTCCATATTTTTTTATATACCCTTTATATTAGAAACTACATTAACCATACATTAAGTTAACAAATATTTATCCCTAAACTATTATGTTCCAGAACTGTGTTAAGCTCTTAGTAAGAACAAAACAAATCCTGGGATTTATGTACTCAGTGGTCCTATGTGTCTTTTCATTCTATTTCTATACCAATTTCTTCCTTTCCATCACTAAAGGCACCAGTCTAGATTCTCTCTCAAGTATTTAATTGCCTTTGAAATTTGAATCAAATCTGTTTATTTAGTTTTAACCTCTATTTCCTTGTTTATTAATAAAAACACTTATTGAGCATTTTCTATAGTTAAAGCTCAGTGTTAATCATAGTGAAGATGACATATATGAAACTTGGTATTGTAATCCAAATGCTAATACTTTGTTAGAGAATATAGAACCTCGTGTAAACATTATGAATATCATTAAACCATAGGGAGAGGGTTCGAAAGAGAGAGAGAGGCTTCTTTTGTCTGGGGAATTCCAGAAGGAAGAGTTTTATGAACATTTTTAACTTAATCCTCCCATTTCTTTTCCTGATACTTTTTATTTATTGTCTAACTAGACTTTAATCACTGATAATTCTATTCTTGAAAATGCAATATTTCTGGATAATATTTTTCATGGATGTTTAGTGAAACTATAATTTAAAACATTTTCAATTATGTAACCTAATGATCTCATATAAGGATCGACACAATATATTCTATCTTGAATTTTCCATCAAAAAAATTATTTTGGCAGTCACCCAGAAATATCCCTCTCCTTGATAACTTGGGTCCTTAAAGGAATTTCACATGAGACATAGTCTGGACCCCAGAGAACCATGGTTTCACACTATCCTTCCAAGACTGAGGGCCAGCTTTGCCTCCAAAGCTGATTTCTCCTTATGGCTGCTTTACCCTGTCTCAGGACCAGGCCAGAATACAACAGCATTTACATTGTGGGAGGATCAGTGGAAAGGCTGGTGTATGTAGTAGTGGAGGGCTGCTGCCGTTTGGTAATTTTTTTTCTTTTTACTCTATACCCTATTGTCCTCTTTAATTTTTTTACCATGGAATAAATGTTTATAATTGAAAGAATATAATAGAAAAATCTATTTGGAAAGATCCACAAGCATCAGAGTACTGAGATTATAATAATATTTTCTTTTAACACTTGAAGTAATTCTTTTACTGATTCACACCATGACTAATTTCCTTCACAATCATTCTAAAATAATTGTCTTCTGTTCTACCCATCTGGTTAAAAACTTTGTTGCTCTCAAGTGTGTGGCTCATTTCTAGTAAGCTACTTGCAAACAGTTTTGCATCATATTTTTCAAATTTTGGAACAATTAACTTGTGAATAATTATTGATAATGAACAGTTTCTTTACTTTTTTACCAAATTCTAAGGTTATCCAAATTTGGGTAGGAGATATATAATTAATATTGATCACTCTTTTTTAAGCAGGATTTTAGCTCAAACATTATTTATAAATAGATAAAAACAATTTAAGAAACTTGAGAAAAATATCTATTATTAAACATTATGACTATCCTAAAAATAATGCAGGTGTTTGCTGTTTCCATTTTCTTATATTATATATATGATCTTATATTTTCTACTTGTCAAAATTTTATCTATAACTCAAGATCTTACTCACAAGTCACTTTTTTCTTGAAGAACCTTGATAAATTTCTAGCAATCAATTTAGGCTAACTTACGACCCCCCCAAAACCCGTGGCTTACAACCACAAAGGCTTATTTTTCATGTTGTATATCTACTCTTGGTCAGTTATAACTCTGCTATATGTCATCTGATGACAAAGCAGGCTGTATCTGAAATCTTGCTAGTCTTTCAGGAGAGTTATAAGAGAAACATGGCAAACCCAAGCTCATTCTTAAACTTTAATTCAGAAGTTATTTATGCACTTCTGTTCCCAAGTCATTGACCAAAGCAATTCATATGACCCATTCTGAAGTCAACAGGATGGAGATGAATCATAAGTCACATAGCTAAGCATGATATCAACAGGATTGAGAAATATAGTCTGCACCCAGTTAGAGACAGAAAATATTTTGAACAATAATACAATCAATAGAATTGATCATTGGAATGGAAACAAATCAAAGTTTAAAAATTTTTCTTCTGTGTTCTTAGCAACTGTTATTGTTTCTTAGAATATATAAATTTTATTAGATATGTCTTTTTTCATTCCATTCACTTCCATTTCTTGCCTCCTCTTCCCAGTTCTACCCATTTCATAAGATTTTATTCACAATGCTAACATTCCTTGAAAGTTTCCTTATTATTTTCAACTTATATTGCCCTATTTCTTAGTCAAATAAATATATATATCTAAATATATATATATATATATATATATATATATATCTAAATATATATATATATATATATATATGGAGGGGGCACTCACTTTATTTAGCTCTCCACAATAGTTTTGCAAATATGTTTTCATGTATTTTCTCCCAAATCAAACATATGATAATGTATTTGACAAGACTGAAGCCTTGATATATTTTTCTTCATTACGTAGGAGAAACAGTTTTTAGGCTGCAATACCCACTGCTGTTACTACAACTAGACTCACCAAAGACCTTTCTGTTCTGAAAAGAATGTGAACAAATCTAATATTTATAAAAGTGGGTATGGCTTTAAATTTTGTATTCAGTTCTTCCAGTATGTGCTTGGTGTATACAGAAATCTGTATGAGTCCCCTGTTCCTCTCTAATGTTTACTGAATGTGTTAATAGATAATCTTGGGACTAAGAAAAGAAATACTGACTTTTGGCTGGAGATCTGGTGTATTAATAAAATAATATATATGTTGTGTGAATTGAGGTACTTGCTTCCATCTCTTTTGTGAAAAAAAAAATAACATTTGCATATCATAAGACAAAAGTTAAGAAAAGCATCAAGAAAATTTATGTTGTAGAAATGACTGGAAGAGAGAGTTATATAAAGAAGATAATCATCAGAGTAAAATATTTCATAAAATCAAGGAGAGAGAAGCCAGTAAAGCATTTATTTGACCAGGGAATTAAAAATACAGAGAAAGGGGCACATTGTCTAAATGTTTAATGGGATGATATGTGAACATCTCATTCAGAGAATTAAGGTTGAAGCTATTTCAAAAATAAAGATGATTTCTCAAGGCCATTGAATCACCTTCGTATCACACCATTTGTTTTTCTTATAATTGAGTGCTAAGAAACAGATAAGAGTTATAGTTCTTGGTAAAATAAAAAGAAGATAAAATAGAGGGTTTAAAGACATTATCTAGTATTTCACCATTTTCATCTTCCTATTAAAAAGGCTAAAACTATTGTAATGATCTTAATTAAGCTAAACCGGCATAAATCAAATAAGAATTTATCTGTTGTACAGTGTGATCAATTAATTTTTAGTATTAGAATGAATTTTCTGGCACAGTACAATCAGAATCTGGTCATTTTATTAAGCACTTAAAAATATATGTTTGCTTTCAGGAAATAAACTTGACATTTTGGACTTACAGTGAAAGAAGAAAATGGAGACTAGAGATGGATGAGAGATAAAGCGTGTAGAAAATCAATCAAGAGGAAAGTTGCTTGATATCTGTCAGAAAAGAAATTTCAAAGAAGTTAAAGGCTAAAGCAAGGCAGTAAAGACATAAGCTCAGTTTAACAACTTTGACTTTGAAAATAAATGATGAATTGTTTGAAGTACTCACAGTAAAATATTGTAGTGGACTTTTTATCCTACAGCCCTTCAGAACTTGACATTCCTCTGGGAAATTGAATTTGCTCCAACACTAGTTTTCATTGTTTGGTTGGGGCTGGTGCCAATCATACCTCAATTTCTATACCTGATGCAGCCAATTATAATACTCCAAACCCTAAACAATGAGAGGGGATCTGAGATATATACATAATTGAGCCAGTCTAATGAGAGCTATGCTATTGAATTTTTTGAAACAATTCAAAAAGTGAGATTATTTTTTCCTTAGTAAAGTCAGCTGACAGACTGGAGATGTAGTGGTCATCATAACCACTATATAACAGAAGACTTGCGAATAAAGCCAACGGAGAGGAAAAAAACCACGAGATGGAAAAAGACATCACAACTCTATTAACTGTGTGCTAATATAGCCATTTTATAGAAGAAATTGAAGCTCAAATACTTAACTTTTCTAGTCATTCGACCATTACCATTAAGTGACTGAGTAAGGATCCAGACTTAAGACTGTGGTTCTAGATTCCTTGCACTTTTTACAACATAAGTTGAATTTCACACATGATCTCTCATTTAATTTACTCAGCAACTTTTGGAGTTTGCAGAGTATGTTATAACCCATCTAGAAACAAGAAAATGTGAAGGGCAGAGTTAAAGTATATATCTAAAATAACAAAAGAAATAAGACATTGTTGAGACATATACTCATATATTGATTACCAAAAAGGAAAAAAGAATTTCTTCTACATCGTATAACCTTAATTAATTTGTTTTAAAATACTGCTAAACACCTAAAAACAATAAATTCTGTGATAGCCTCAAATTCAAATGATATATAGCTCTTTTCATAAGTAGTTTATAGTTCAGAACATACTTTGGAAAAGTAATATGAAATAGCTTATATATTATAAATGTAGTTAAATGTGTTAGGAATTTTGAGGAAAAATATGTGATAGAATGATTTATATCACATCAACTCTTATCCAGTCATAACTCCTCAAACACAGACATGAAGTGCAGTTAAAATGAGCATCTGGGCTGTGGTGAGAACAAGTTAGGATATCTGAAATGAAAGAATGAATTGATATTAGATATATATCTCATGCATTAGGTTTTGAGTTCACAGAGTAAAAAATCCTGTGACAGATTCATTTCTTAAGAGTGCTTAGCAGAGTATTTATGTCCAGCTTTACTCAATCAATTTTAAATTCTTTATGAAATTACGGGGCCAAATTTTCACTAAACTTTAGGAAATTTACATTCCTATACACAAACAGTTCCTGATTAGACTTTAAGCTCCAGGAGATCAGAGACCCTGTCTTCCTCTCTCCTTTCCCAATCATTGTATTGATAGTCTTAGATTCAGCTGCATAAATAAATTAGTTCATTTATCTATTAAGACATAAAAGAAAGGTCCACAAGTCAGTAGCCAGTCCAGGGGTGGTCTGAAGGCAAGAAAGAGCATGAAATTCTCTGAGGCAAAAGGGACTTTTTCCCATCTGAAACTTTTATACCTTATTCCTAGAGGAAATTCCACACCTTCCCACTTAGATATCAAAGGCCAGAATTTAGAACAATGACTACATACCTAGTTGCAAAGAAGGCTAGAAAATGTAATCTTTTGTTCCAAGCTGTAGTGAGCTTAGAAAAAAAAAATAAGTTTCTATTAAGAGAAAAAGAAAAGCAAATAGTCTTTAGTCTTTGCTAAAATCACTATTTTAAAAAGTGTCTATCATATATAGGTCTTCATTTTAATGGTCTCCTTAAAGTTCTTTCACCCCTTCATGTTTGCCCTGGGGTCTCTCTCTCAGGATATGCTTCCTCCTATGCCTGTTTGTTTGCCCTGCATAGGGAACCCTTCCACAGCTCTAAACTGGGGATGAGACAAACTCGCTTCAACGTGTTGGTCTTTGTTACAAACCCAGTCTTGGATAAAACACAAAAAGCTATTTATAAAAATCACTGATGTTGAGCCATTGTGTTCCCTGACAGTAACTAAAAAGTAAACTAAATAGACATCATTTTTATTATTTAAATCATATTGTCATTCTTGAGTAAAGCAGCTGGTTCCTTATAAAGAAAGGTTATGAAAGGTCTTCAAAACTGTCTTTAATAATACATTCAGACATTTTCTCTTGTTTTTGACCTTGATTTTTCATTTCTGAGGAGGTCTAAAGGATGCATTAGCTACGTGCACAAAGGCTTTTCTTTCCCACTTTTATGCTTAATGGTTTTCCTTCATGAAAACCGCTGAAGGAGTTGCTATTAAGGCACAATAAGTCTTAAATCAAAAAGTTTCTCATTTGCCTTTCTAAATCACTTGTTTTATTAATTTCTTTCATCTATAAAATATATATTAAGAGCAACTATGAGTCCTATGCTGGGCTAAGTCCTGGGAAACACACACACACACACACACACACACACACACACACACACACACTTCAACTCTGAACGGAGCTTGCATTATAAATAGGAAAGAAGACATAAAATAAGTAAATCCACTAATAGATATATTTTTACAAATTCTGATAGTTCTATAAAACAAGAGTTCCTGAAAGGTGAACAGTGTGTGAAAGACAGCATTTCAGAGACAGTCTCTCATTGAGGAAATGACATTTGAGCCATGGTTTGGAGGACCGACAGGAAAAGTTATCTAAGTAACAAATAAAAGGGGAGTTTCCAGGCAAGGGGTAATGAGTATAAAATTGTATCTATGTAATGGAAATGGAGTAGTAAAGTGTGTCCATTTATTCCACTGACATTTATAGAGCACCTACTCTAGGCTGGAGGCATAACAAGAAAGTAAGATAATGGTTGTGACTGGCCTGAAATGTTTACAGTTGAGGGTGAAGGAAAGCCTTTATTAATGAGTGCAATGTAGTAGCACACACTGCTAGAAGTATTTCAAAGTTATATTCGGAAGAAAGAAAGGATCATTCTTTAATTATGGAAGTGAGAAAGAAGACGCTTGATAGAGAAGCTGACTTGATCTTTAGGGCAATGAGTTTTCTAACTCATAAGCATCCTGTTTCTAAGTCTTGTTATCTTCCTATAAGCTGACAACGTGATTATAACACCCCATTTTCACTCCATGAGAAACAAGATGTGTGGCCCTTCCCTAGTAATGTACATTTTTGTGGATATAGCAAACTATATCCTAGTAATTGTTACATTTGTTTTTTAATCTTTATCTCATATTAGTTGATATTTTAATTATGCATTTAAGAATACATTTCTGTCAATTTTAGAAGTTGCTACATGAAAAGCAAATTTTAAAATATTTAAATTTGTTATGCCTTAGCTAAGCATATGTAAAGGTATAAAAACAGAACAAATGTAAAGGTATAAAAACAATTCTTTCAAACTTCACAAAAAAGCCAAAACATCAGAAGCTCATGAAAATAAAACTATTGATGAGAAACGTATAAACAAGAACTGATTCTGAAAACTAGTTATTAGTTGAAAAGTTATTAAGCAATCAGTTTTAAAAAGGCAATGATAAACTGTAAATAAGACAACTTTTCTGAATCTCTTAGCCTGCTCAATATATCTAGGCAAAAGCAACATAATATTTCTGTACACTAACAAGTTATGATAACCAGTTATGTGATTACCAATTAATTTTAGTTTGTATAAGAAATTCCAGTCAAACCAGATTATTGTAGAGTGAAGGCTTTTTTTTTTTTTAAATTATGGTTTTCTCTATTATAATTTCACTTGTAAATCATTCCAGGTTCAAGCTCACTTTGTCTTAAGGAGAGATAAAAACAAAAGTTCAAACAGACAAAGATTTGATTCTGACATTTCCAAAAACCAAAAAAGAAAGTCAAATAAAGAAATTATGGCTATATCTAGAAAATGCAAAACCTATCAGCCATATAGTTAAATTCAACCTTAAATAAATTACTAGAATAATTAATAAAGTAAATCCAGTAATTTGGCCCACAGATGGACAGGTAAAAAGAATCATTGGTACTTTAATATCTTGTGTTGACTGTGATGAGAAAGAACGGCTAAGAATGATAATCTTTAAAAGGCCTAGTGGAAGGTCTGTATAAAATATATTGAATGATGTATGATTCATTCCTGCCTATGGAAAGCTTAAGTGGTTCATCAAATATATTGAAAGTCCATTCACGTGGAAGGGGCCAGTGGAGGAAAAGCTCAGCAGCAGTTACTAGTGACATATCAAGAGGCAAAAAACATATCGAAAACTAAAAATCTTTTTTCTTTAAAACCTTAGAAAACAATCCTCCTCAAACTCTTTACAAGTTTAAAAATCCAAGTAGTAAACATAGTATTGAAATATTGCCAACGAGCCATAATCGAATGGATATTTTTACAATGTTTCGAAGAAAAGAACATTGTAAAGATCTAAAATGCTATTTTTCATATTTGACAATCCTTGACCGGTATAAAGCAGAATGAATCAATCCAAAAGTGATAATCTGGATTGTCACTTTTGGATTGTGTAAATAATTACACTTATCGTTTAGAATTGTTAGTTGTAAATGACTGAAAATCAAATTCAAAATGGCTTTAGCAAAAAGAGAACTAATAAATTGGCTGGCTTTGGACAAGAAGACAGGAGCTGAGTGAGTCCATCATACCCAGTTGCTCAATCTCCATCTGTTTTTCACTTTCTCTGAATAAGCTCTACTCTTAGGTATCCAATCATGGTAACATAATGCTCCTATCCCTACCTCTCTCAGGCCTAATCCATTAGAAATATGTGCTTGCACATCTTCCATTAAGCACATGCCCATCACAGATTCTATGGCTGCAGTCAAGAATACAGAATATATTGATTGATCTGGGTCTTTATTATATGGCCACCCTTGTAGTTGCTGGCAAAGCCTCACCTGGAACGTATGATCTGGGATTAAATAGGGGCATATGCACAAAAGAATACAGAGACAGACTGTTGCTAGAAGAATGGAAAATGAGTACAACATAAGCAAAAATAATTATTCATTACAATATTTTAATCAATAGTCTGGAAATATTTGTGCTATGGACTGAATGTTTTCCCTGAAAATTTATACATTGAAACTCTAATTGCCAATGTGATGGTGTTTGAAGGTGGAGCCTTTGAGAGGTAAATAGAGTTAGATTAAGTCATGAGGATGGGACTCTTATTATGGGGTTAATAACTTTATAAAAAGAGGATGAGACAGACCTTGCTCTTTCCACCATGTGAGAAAAACAGGAAGAAGACTCACCAGAATCAGACTGTTGGCCCCCTGATCTCGAACTTCCCAGCCTCCAGAATTGTGAGAAATAAATGTTTTTCATTTAAAGCAATAGTCTGCAGTATTTTTATTATAGCAGCCAGAGCTAAAATAATTTGCCACTTTAATGGTGTAATATGTTAACTTAATTAATAGAATGTTCAAGATATACCATGCTTGGTGACTCTTTAAATGTTTCCTTATTATTATTATTACATTATCATTCCAAGTTTGAAAAATAATAAAATACTAAATAAAATCAAAAATATACACTTAAAATATTAATTCTTAATGAGTGCATGAAACACAATAATAAAATAGTCATGAATTTAATATCTCAAATGTTCACGAAATTTGAAAGTTATCTTTAAATAAGCAGAAAAGAAAAAAAAAATCTTTTTCCTCCCACTATTACTTCATGGTCAAGCTAATTTGCTTACTTAAGTTTTAAACTGTGCTGCTGTCCTTTTTGAATATGCTAACTTTAAATTATTACAACAGTGTAAAAATTGTTCTTAAAACTGTTGGAAATATTTCAGGAAAGAAAGAACAGAAAGAAAGCTGAGATAGAGATAGAGAGAGAGGGTGAAGGAGAGGAATAAATAAAGGCTAAAAGGAAAGAAAAGGAGGGATAATAAAAGAAAGGAAGGAAGGAAAAAGAAAACTAATTTTATTAGTATAATCAGTTAAAGCATTGTTGTCTTAAGTTGCTTTCAAATTGTTCTATTAATTAAGATTTCTCTTTGAAAAAAAATAAACAAGTAAGCAGACAAACAAGTCTTTCTTAGCTTTCAGTATTTTTCCCCCTATGCGAAGAAATACAGCAGTTTATCATTGGGCAACTAAAGTACACAATTTCCCAAACAATCTTGAGTGTGATCTACAGGGGATGACTGCGGGATGGTGTTATCTGGTCGTGCTTCATGTTTTGTATCTGTTGTCCACCATCTAGTTAAATAATTTCCTTTTTGTCCTCCCTAGGTGTGAGAAAAAGTTTGTTTAAATGAGAAATTGTTTTCATGTATTTTAACTTAAGATTGAAAAGATTTGGCCCATTCTATAGTGTGCAAATGCATCTTGGGAAAGTTTAAGGGATAGTAAAATTTTGCATTAGATACATACAGATGTAATTAAACAAAACTGGCTCAAAGATGTACTTGGATTACATTTAATTTTCTTCACGCCAGGATATATTCTAGTGTCACATCAAATTATATGCCCTATTTTTTAATCAATAACACTTAATCAATATTTTATGGGTAGTGTTTGAGGACATGAAGGCACAGATACAAGCATTCTTATACTTTTTTTCTCTGTTAAGTTCTAAGTTGCTTATTTCAAATTTAAATAAGATGTTCCATAGGATTTAGCCTCATATTGAGTTACTTGCATTGAAATTATTTTCAAAGGTGATTAAAGCAGGTCAACTAGAAATTTAAATAAAGTAACATATTAAAGCTTTTTACACTAAATATTTAATTTACTGTACTTTCTTCAAAGTTATGTAAAAACTCAGAGGAATTTAATTCAATTTTCCTATGTGAAAAATCTTTATTTTATAACTCTATATAAAATAAGAATTCTTTTTCCACCTACAGTTGTTAAATTAGGGTGGAATTTAGAAACCATTAAAATGTTTAGAAGGGACTAGAATGCCTTTATAAAGTACTCCTTCTCCCTTTCGGGAAGGATCAGAATATACCAGGGTACTCCGAGTGTCACTGGTCTTTGGACAGTGAGGCTATGGCGCATTTTGATGCTTGATGCAGGAGGGCTCCTGCACACACAGCCACAGGCACTCAAAGCACAAAATCATCTGCTCTGCTATCACCTCCCTGACTTGAATTCCCCCCATTTTTCATGAATGTAAATTAGGTTAGTCAGGTGGTGCAGTATTGCTGGGTAGTCATAGTTAACCTATACACACGTCAAGTAAAAACAGATAGACTCTCCTGCTAGTTCTTTTCACTTAACCAGCACAAAGTAGTTTAAAAGTCAACTAATCTTCACACCGAAAGGGCTAGAAGCAACAAAGTTTTTCTCAAGAGAAGAATCTGATCAAATTATACTTCATTTTAACTACAAGCCAGTCTATAAGGTTTAAGGAAAATTCTCTATCATATTTATATGGGGCCTGTCTTTTTTGCTCATTTTAAGATTAGACCTTTTATTTTCTTCATTCTCCAGAAGTTTTCTAAGTCTTAAAAAAGAGAAAGTCTTTCTTTCAGTTTAAAAAATAAACATGATTACTACCTTACAAATTTATAGTTTATAGTTATAAGTGGGTGGAGAAGGAGACACATATCTTTAATGCCTTTAATATTTGAAATTTTCTCAAACCAGGACCAACTGATTAAGTTGCAAACCACTAAGCTGCCCCTTCAACTTACTACTGCTTTCTGCCCTCATCCCTTTTTCTTCATAAGACTCTTTAGGATAAAAGCCTCCCCGCTCATAGATACCTACTGTTTATCAATGTATTTATGTTTTAAAAGTGTGTTTACAGTTAATCAGTGTGTTCCTTACCCAACTGAACCCATCCCCCATATAAATACAACCAAGTGAATATTCTCTAGAAGCTCATTTTTAAATGTTTTCCCTATTATTATTTCAAGCAGAAGAATGAAAAAACACCAACCCTGATAAGTGAACTACCATTCAAAATGTCCTAAGGCTTAAAGCCAACTTTAGAGCTTTTTCTCATTTTCTTTCCAGGGTGACTGCCAATTTCATATTAACCAGAAAGTATCTCTCTGTTCCTTTTTTCTCTTTCTCTAGCCAGGAAGATTAACATTCTCCAGGATGTGCTAATCAACTTTGTGATTTTCTTTTTCAACTGTTTCTTATTGCATTGAGAGGTACTTTGTTTCTGTTATAAGTTAAATAGACAAATCCATGTCCTCCTACAAGGCCTTTTTACTGGCCAGACTCTGTGGCCTGCTATGTAGCAGCTGCATGTCTGCTGTTTATATCAGTGTGTAACATTCTCACAGATAGTTTGGCAATACCTGCAATGTTTAGAACTTTCCCTCTGACTGGACTGATTCTAGACAACAACCAGGCTCTTCCAAGCTTCCATAAAGCATGAATTGTTTGGCAATAAACTTTTGGTGGAATAGTATTCAATGTGTGTAGTTTGATTGTACTTCTTTGCTTTTCATGTTCCTTATGGAAAACTCACTAAAATTATCACTTGTCTTATAATTTATGGAATATTAGAATAAAAGAAGCAGTCTATTTCCTTGGATGACTTATCTGGGTAGGATTTAATGGAAACTAAAGTAAACTTCCGTCCTTTAGGGGAATATTAGATGATTAGTTTAAAAAAAAACAAATGACTTAGCTTTGCAAAAGAGGTTTAAGAACTTCACAGTTTAGGAAATTAATTTACAGCTTAAAAATGAGTAAGCGTGATTTTCTCTAGTGTTCCCTGCTCTCATATACATCGCTGAAATGCCACAGTGCAGCTGAGCACAGTTGGCAGACTTGAGGCACTCTGAAAGCACAATTTTCCCTTAATGCTTAAGGATCACTTTGCAATTGCTGTGATTAATTGAAACAATACTGTTAAATGTTGCCAAGGTGCCACTAGTTTATTAAAGGAGGCAATTCTCTCCCAGAGCCTCTTTACTCCTCTACGCTCTGGTCCCCAGATGGAAGGGGCAAGGTTGCAGGTACCAAATCACTTTCCACAATGTATAATTCCACTTAGAAATGCATCACAATAACTATTTAGTCTTTACTGTTGCTACTTTTGTAATTATGAGAACCTTACATTTAGACTAGGGTGATTTAGTTTTGTGTTAGCCAGAGCTGGCGATCATCTCTCACCTCTGACCTTCAGGTTAATGAGAAGTTCTTCTGGGTAATTGTCCTCTCTTAAGACATCCCTGTGCTGTGTAATCTTTATCGCTGTAAAATGACATTTAAAGTTTGTTTTACATGAGCAAGTAGGGGAACATTATTTCTACAGTGAGCAATAATTATCTGCCTCCTAGCTGAAAATACATGCTGTGGGTAAATTGTGTTCATCTGGTAGCCTTTGTTTGTAAGACAAGTTAATTAAAAGAGGAATGTTGAAAATGTTTGCCCACTGAGTGTTGATGGAGTAATAATATTACTTTACAAGAAAACATTATACGCAAAACAACTTTGGTTTTGTTCTGAAGTTATGAAAGAAAATGAGGGAAATGAAATTTTCCCACAAGCAAAATTTTGATCACAATAAAAAAAGAATAGATGAGGGAAAGTACCTATTTATTCTAATTAAGTAATAAAAATCTAAAATTCTCAGTACCCAGGTGGTATTTGTACTGTTTAGCCTAGATAAGAAATATTGAACCTAACTACATGGCCTTATTAAAATATCCAAGTAATTTTCCATATGTACTTAATACTGACTGGCTGGCTGAGCTGTTAGCAGATCAGCCACTAACAGTGCCTTTACTGAAAATGTATTAACGATTTAATCTAAGTACATTACATACTTATCCACCATTTGCCTTGAAAAAAAGCATGCTTGTAACTAATATTATAAATTAGTATTTTAACTGGTGCAGCAATGTGTATGGTATTGCATTAAAACCCCTGAATTTCCTAGGAGAGGCAAAGGTGCTATTGATAAGGGTTGATTGATGACTTCCATTTTGTCTGTTAAAACAAAAACCTATTTATATAATTGATATTTTAAAGGAAGTTTATAGTTTAGAGTTACATATTTTGATCTTTAGCATTAGGAAATAGAGGTAAAAGGGATATGAATCATTTATAAAGCTTTCCCAAAGCTTGCACATTTATGCTCACTGACTGAATTATTTTAAAGAAATCGGTAGAGAGTCTTCATTTCTGACTCAGGTTACTCAAGTATCTGTTGAAAGATACATAAAACTTCTCCAAAAACTTAAATATCACATGAATTTTCATACAAGTTTAGGAGATTGGTGAACAACTTGAAGCTCATGCGTTCATTTATGAATTCAATGTTAAGAACATCTGAAAGCTGATTTTCCAAAATTATCACATCATTTCCATTTTAAATTTCTTACTATTCCTATTCAAAATAGCTTTCTTTATTTAAATTAAATTATCCCTTAAAAATCCAGGTGATCATTAGGTATTTATACTATTTCCATTCACTAATGCAAAATGTTGAATTTCTGTCAAGGAGATTGTCTATTTTGAGAATGAATCTTTCCCAAGGTCAGCTCTAAGTTGAAATATGAAATATGAAGATATGAAATATCACACCTTCCTGGTCCTTCTCACTCACTTCTTCTCTATCATTTTCTCAGGAATCTACTTCTGTTGACAGATCTGGTTCAATTTATCTATCAACCCACTCTCAGGAAAAAAATTCTTAGATGACAGAACTTTATTCTCCAATAAACCTTCCTCCTAATTTTCAGGTGAAGAAACTTTGAAACGACTTTCATGTGGTCAGCTCAAAGTCCCTGGAGCAAGACAACCAGTCAGGACAAGAATTCAACATTGCTAAACTCACTGATGAGAGGTTTATGATTTTTCATTTTCATTTTAAACCTATGCAATCAATTTCTCCAGTGTAATAGCACTTTATTAATGGAATATTATTCAGGTAAGCAGGATAACATAGGTATCATATGTGAAAATAATGGCAACTGACTTTTATGTTGTTCCAATTATTTTATAGGTTCTATTAGTAGATTCACACATCAAATCATATTTTATGTAAATATGCGTGCATCTAATTCCATTACTCAAAGATGGCCTTGTTTTCATCCTGAACTTATAATCATATATCAAAATACTATGTGTAATTTCTTTGCAAGTTGTATCACATTCACTTGGGAAATGGTAAACCATAGGTATTACTCTATGGACAAACACACATAAATAAACATGTGAATAAATGGATATATATTTTTATACATTCATACATAGCAACATTCACACATGCATGCATACATACATAAAATGAAGGTATAGAATTTCAAGAGAGAAAGAGAAGGGTGACTTAACTTAAATATCAAAAAGTATCTGTTGGAAGAAAAATTAGAGTATAATCAGAAAAGAAAATAGATAAAGTCAAGTGAAATTGTCCATTGCAATACCGAATTTCTCTTATATGTAAAGCTGGTCATTGGTATACAAAAATATACAATGTTTTTAAATGAGTGGTGAAAAGGAATGTTTCAACAATAAGACAACAGAAAAAAGATAACATTTCGACAAACCATCCACTGTTTTACAATTAGTTACTCCTGTGTAAAACACTACCCTAAAATTTAGTAGTTTAATGCAACCACTTTATTTTGTTCATGATTTTCTGGGTAAGAAGCTGGGGAAGGACTCAGTTGGGCAGTTTGTCTCTGATTTAGGTAGTGGCAACTGGGGAAGCTGGGGCTGGAAGATCCACTTCCAAAATGACTTCACAGTGGTAGGTTTTTATATCTTAATTTATTTATTAATCCTTATAGGCAACATGAAGTTTCCAAATTAAAAAAAAAAAAAAAAAAACAGGTTGATTATTTACTCACACAGTGATTGGAATACTAGCTTACCATACCCTAATTTCCCACCTGGTGACATAGTGAGGGCGAGATGTAATGTGTGTGTACAAGGTTCCAAAGGTGAACCTTGAAATATTTAACTATAGAAGCTTACAAAAACAGCTGGCATGTCCTACTCCTTTCTCCCTTCTGCAGAGACAGAAATTGAATAAGTGAGAGAGAGAAATAAAATTCTCTCTGGTGAGAGGAGGAAACAGTCTCTAGGTTCATTATCACATGCAATGTTAAGGAAATGAACCTGGAGAAACAAATGTCTAAATCTCTCTGAAGGTCTCTTTCTTGAGGGTTGCTGTCCTCCCCCTCAAATCCCCAGCTATCTTTGTTCATAAAGTCCTTGCTAAGCAGAACTGAAAATACTAATATTATTTCCTAATGCATATATATATATATATATATATATATATATATATATGTATGTATCTGGCACCTTAGTTCTCCTTAACCTGTTCTTCATTTTCTTTCTCTTTGATTTTCTTCATAGTATCTTATATTCCAGGGCTTTTCCAAGGTCTTTTCACAATACGGGTTTCTCAGGGAAACCATAACCCTTACAGGATAGAGCTTCCAAGAGGCAGGAAACAGAAACTGCCTGGTATCACTTCTGCTTGTTCTATTGATCAAAATAGATATAGGGCTTTCTCAGACTCAAGAAAGTGGATAAATGTCTCCAGTTTTTTATGGAGTAAGAGGAAGGAGACAAGATCACATAATAGAAGACATGAGATATATCACTGTGGCCATTTTTGGAATACACAATCTATCAAATACCATAAAGACATTTTGAAAGAATGAAATCATTACAAGAAAGAAATACTGTAGTTGGATAGAAAAAAACACCATGCAAGGAGATGAATAGTAAATAAATAAACAAATAAATAAATGCCTAGTTCTGGTCAGAGTATACTTTACTGAAGATCCTGATTTATTCCCAAAATTTCCTAGGCTCAGATATTGAATTGAACGAATACTCCAGATTACGGGGTATTTGACTAGGTCTTATAGCAGATGATCTGGATTAGATGGGTTGAGAGGCTGAACACACTGAGATTTCAGCTTCTTCCCAACCTCATAGCACTGACAACTAGACTTCTTGGATCTAGGATTGTACTTTGTACTTTGTACTTTGTAGTTAAGCTTGGAACTTGGAGACTGACTTAGACTGCTTATAGGCAGGGCTTTCAGAATACTTTACAGACATTTCCCATTCTCCAGAGTGTTGACTAGTCTCTGGAGTCTTATAACCATTATGGAATGCAGACAAAAGAAAAAAAAAATCTAAGACTGGTTCTCTCTTACTTCAATATCTACCTTCCAATTCTAGAGATAAAATATTCTTTCCAGCTTTTTGAAGATACTTGTTGAGATCTGCAAATGCTATTTTATTTTTATCCTTTTCAAGTTTAAAATAATAATAGCCAAGCTTTATCAAGATACAAGTAGAATTGTACAAAGACACAATGGAGATGAGAAGAGGATCAAAACACAGTAGTTTCCATTCTACCTCTGTAAAATAAACAAGTCATTAAAAATCCCTGGTCTTGTTACCATCTAGGCATGTAGTAATGGATTGTTATCCATACATCCCTGAGAAGGCACTCATGGAGCTCTCTAAATGCCCGATGTGTTCATAGTCCACTCCTGAGGAAGCAGCCACCAACAGTTCTTTCTTCATGAAGTTGCTTTATCTCACACATAAAATATGTATTAAGTAAAAACAATGCTGTGTCCCAGGCACTGGCTAACATTTAGTAAGGAAATGGAGTGTGCAAGTTCTTTGTAAGCACTATTATATTCAATTCTTATTCAGCTCCATAAAGTACTATTATTCTCTTATTTTAAAGACTAGAAAGCTGAAGGACATAGAGTCATTAAATATCCATATACACACAGTAGATGAACAGAATACCTGAGATCTAAAGCCAAACAGTGCAAATACAGAGACTGCACTCTCAACCACTAGGTAGGAAAAGACATTGCATATACAGACTAGGCATAAAGAGCTGATATAGCAGAGAGGTTGACAGCATCAACCTTGCAGCCAAATGCCTGAATTTACATTCTGGCTCCCTGTATGTGACCTTAATCAGTTACTTAACTGATTACGCAAGTTACTTAATCAGTTCATAACTCAGTTTTTTCATCAGTATGATAGAATAATAGGAGTACTTACCTCATAAAACTGGTGTTAGATTAAATGAACACATTAATATAAAGATCATAGAACTGTTTGTGTTATATAGTAAACTATGATAAGCACTATAAAAATATTGGCTATCGTTATTGTTTCTTTTGGAAGTAGATGCAATCACCCCATCTTTCTTGAGAAATGTGAATAGCTGGTACCCAGAGTAATGATGGATCATTTAAGCTCGGGTTTTATTCTGAACAATGCTGAGATATCCCTTCAGTCATCCACAGGGCTATAAATGAATCCCACTCGGTGAAACCCTGGAATTCACACTGACTATACATGTGCTCAAATAGTTTCTCTAGCTTTCCTGTCTCTGGATGTGATTCTTTAATAAACTCTTTAGTGAATTCTAGCTCTGGGTGTCTCTTCTGTGAAACCTACCAGAGACTTCTTTAATCACCTAATAATGTCACCATAGATATTCTAACTTAATATAAATATGTAAATTAAATTATGTTTATGTGTATCTGGGTACATACACACACACTTCATTTCTACAAACACGCTAGCATTTTTTTGTCACACTGCTCACTTTTTACTTTTTCTCATTTGAATTTTGTTTCTGGTACTCTCCAACCCTTCCTTGTATGTTTCTTTACTTTTCAATTGCTTTTATTTGACTCTCACTTCATAAAAGGCGAGTTTTGAAATCTGAAATTATGAGCTTAGATTTATGTCCAGTGATAAAGGTAATTGAGACCCCAAATATGAGCACAAGTGCCATTATATTTTCATCCATTCATGAAACACTTTTTCGATTTATCTGCCATTAAAAATCAAGTATGATGTCAATATTAGAAAGCACTTATTTTGTTTCCTAACAAAATTTAATGCATAGACTGTGATTTATTTTTCACTGACTATATTGGTGTGAATTGTTGATAAGCTAATTTACAATGGTAGACAAGATCAAGGCTTACCCTTAGGCAGATTTATCAGAGTTTATATATTTGCAAACAGGCTGGCAAGTGAAGCCTTTGAAAATATAATGAGTTTACAATGTCTACCCATTATATCACACCAGGTGATTAGTTAACCTATTCCTTGTATATTTGTATTCTTTTATATTGAGTTTTAGCAGTATATGAATACAGTTATATTACATCAATAGAATAAACTCCAACTGTTCAAATGTTTAAACATTTTGAGGATAAATATAATCATATGCCACAATTTATTTTGCTATTAGTTTGCATTAGTGGCTGCATTATTTTTTATTTCCACCACAGTGTATGAAAATTCCAATTGCTGCATATCCTGCCAACACTCATTATTGTCTGTCTTTTTAATTATGAACATTCTAGTGGATGTAAACCGGTATATAAAATGGTGATTTTAACTCTGTTTTCCTTGGAGGTATTGCCAACTGAACAATTTCGAGTCTTTTGGTCTATGAAGATGGAATCTTTCCACATATTTACATCTTTAATTTCCTTCTACAATGTTTTGTAAATTTCATGGTATAATTTTTGCTTTTCTTTTATTAAATTTATTCTTAAGTATTTTATTTTTATGCTATTACAAAGGGAATTTTTTAAATTTTCAGATTGTTCATTGCAAGTTTAGAGAAATATAATTGATTTTTATATATTGAGCTGTGTCCCGCAAACTTTTCAAACTAATTTACTAGTTCTAATAGTTTTTCAGTGAAATCCGTAAGGTTTTCTATATACAAAATTATGCTATCTGAAAATAGAGGTAGTTTTACATCTCTTCTAAACTGGATTCATATTATTTCATTTTATACCTAATTGTCCAGGCTAGAATCTCCAAAACAATGCTGAAGTAGTGAGAGCAAATGTTTTGTCTTATTTCTGATCTTAGGTATTATAGCTCCAACAATAAATTGTTATAAATGTTACTTTATATAATTTGATGTCTATTAAAGAAACTGCAAAAAAAAAAAGGAAAGCAAGAATATATTTATGGAGATTGTTACATTAATCTTCTTTTTCATTTATAGTTCTCTTCATTTGTTCAGATGAATAGATTTTTTTAAAAAGGAGCTCTCTCTATATATATTATTCATCCACAAAAAAAAGGAAATTCTGCCATTGGTGACAACATGAATGAATATTGAGGACATTATGCTGAGTGATATAAGTCAGACAGAGAAGGCAAATACTATAATCTCACTTATATGTAGAATCTAAAAAAGATGAACTCAGAAACAGAGAATAGGTTGGTCACTGCCAGGCGCAGAGGGTTAGGGGAACCCTCAGGAGACATTTATCAAAGGATGCGAACTGCAAGTTATAAGATGAATAGGTTCTGGGGATCTAATATTTAGCATGGTGGTTATACTTGATGGTACTGTATTGTTTACTTGAAAGCTACTGAGAGTAGATCTTAAATGTTCTCACTATACGCACATGCGTGCACATGTACACATGCACACACATGAATAGTAACTGTGAGGTGATAGAAGGGTTAACTAACCTTGTGGTAATTATTTCATAAAGTATACATATATCAAATCATCACATAGTACCCCTCACACTTACATAATGTTATAATCAGTTATATCTCAGGAAAGCTGGGAAAATGATGACCATTGACGGGGTTTTTTCTTTTAGCATTTAGAATATGTCTTCCCAGTGCTTTGAAGTCTCTATTGTTTTTGTGAAGATGTCAACTTTTACTCTTATTGGAATCCTTTGTGCGTAGTCGTTTTTCTCTTGCTGCTCTTAAATTTTTCTCTTGTCTTTATAGTTTATTTTTACTATGATATGTCTAGATGTGGATCTCTTTGTATTTATCCTATTTGGGATTTGTTGAGCTTCATGGATGCGTAGATCAACATTCTCTATCAAATTATAGTTTTCAGCCATTATTTGCTGTAATCTTTTCCTATTCTTTCTCTTTCTCCTTCCCTAGTACTCTGATTATACATACATTCATGTGCTTAATGTTGTTCTACATTCCTCTGAGGCTGTGTTCATTTTGTTCATTCTTTTACTTGCTGCTCTTTAAATTGCATACTCTATCAATTTTCCTTTAACTTTACTGATTCTTTCTTTTTATTCACAGCTTCCATTGATCCTCCCTGGAGATTTTTTTTTATTTATTTAATTTTGATGACTGAACATTTCAATTCGAAAATTTATAATTGGTTAATTTTTTTATAATTTTTGTTTCTATATTTTTAATTTCTATTTAATGAAGCATAATTACTGTATCCACATTTACTGCTTTATGCATGATTTCTTTACTTTTCTGAACATTTTTATTATAGTTTCTTTGAAATCTTTGGTAATCTAACAGGTAGTTTCTGTTGCCTGCATTTTCTTCCTGTATATGGATCACACTTCCTTGTTTCTTTGTATGTCTTGTAAATTTTTGCGAAAACTAGACTTTTTAGGTAATATATTATTATAGCAGCTCTGGATATTGCTCTCTCCTCCAGGAGAGTAGTATTGTTTATTGCTGTTAAATTGTTTACTTTTTTAGTGAGTTGGCTAGACTATTTTAGTTATGTCTATTTCCCCTGCAGTGTAAAGCCTCTGATGTTAAAACCTCACAAGAATCTTATGAAATAAGGACTGTATTATCTCTATTTTACAAATAATAGTACTGAGGCAAGAAAGTGCTCCTAATGAGGCTCAGTTTTTGGTCTTTACACAGCTATCCCAGAATGACAGTGGTTTTAGCAGGGCTCCCTTCGCCTCTTTCTGTAATTTCTCTGTTAAGCTGCCTACCTGATTTGGTATTTCACCAAGCTCAGTTTCCACTAATTTGTAGCTTGTTGCTCTATTGTTTTGAAATATAGCCTGTAGTATAAATTTCCCCTCAGTCTGATCTAATTAAATTTAGGTTTCTTGGCAAGGATAGCTTCTGAAGGCAGTCTTTAAGGTTTATTTTGCTCCCAGGAGTGGTCTTTCTAGCTCACTTTTTCCTTGGTGCACTCTGATAAACTAACTGGCATATGATTTAGTTTTTCAATAAGCTACCAGCCTCCTCTTATTTACTTACCATCAAAATCTCCACTGTTTTTAGTCATACCTTTAGGCATGAACTTCCCCACACTCTATTTTAAATAAAGTCAGTTCCTTTTAGGAGAATTTGAGAGTACTCTTTCTGGATAATCTCATGCCCTGGTCAAAGCTACTGATTCAGAATTGTATAAGGGCCTGGCAGCCTTCTTCTCATTATAAATAGGGTGCTGGGTGGAGATGATAGCCTCTAATCTCAGCTTGCTCTGCTGGAGTGGAACTTCCGCCCTACAAGCAAGTTGGGGAAAGAGGAAACGGGTCCCTAATATTTTTGACCTGTTGCTCCTGGATCAAGTTCTTTGCCCTGTGAATGGGTACTTGGTAGAGAAAGTGAGTGTCTGATCTCTTAGCCACACTGACCAGGATTTTGGCCTTTGCAACTTAAAACTCAAATGTGATAGTGGTATGACAAATGCTGGCACCCTACACTTCCTGATGAGATACTGGATTCCTTAATAGAGAGCTAAGGGGAAAAGGAACCCTAATTCCATACCTGTCTGGAATAGAGCTTTTGACATAGTAAATTTGGGGATGAGGGAAAGAGAGGAAGATGGTCAAGTCTCAGGCATCACAGACCTCCATTGTTCTACAGTATTTTTCAGTAATTTTTTTTCTTATTTTCTTTATGCCTTTAGGATAACTGCCCTTAGATACACTAAAAATAATTTCTCAGTTTTTTAAAATTTAACCAGTATAGTTTTGCCAGAGAGTAGGTAGGGCTCTTCATGCTGGCATTTTGAAAACTGGGAGCAATTTGAATAGAGCTAATATTTCACATAATAGAAATGGTGAATATATATAATATTCTGGAAAACCTACTATGTGCTGGATATGGAGTCATTAACCTGACAAATATGGTCTTTGCTTTCTTAGATCCCATTTTCATTGGGATTATTGCTATTAAGACTATCATTACACAATAGAATAAATGATAAGCATATATATATAATAGCATAAGAGCATGCTGTGATAGAAATAATGGATTTTCAGGGGGGCAAGATACTTTATATGGAGTAATTTGGGAAGGCCTTACTAAATATGTGATATTAGAGTGGAGATTAGAAGATGAGAAGGGGCCAAGCATGTGAAGAACCCAGGGAAAATTATTCTCGATAGAGGAAGATGCCAAAGTAAAGTTTCAATAATAAGAGTAGCTAATGATTTCATATTTTCAGTCAAGCCATAGACTCTGTTCTAAGTGTTTTATTTACACATTAATCCACTTTAAACCTCACGAGAATCTTTTGAAATGAGTACTATATTATCTCTATTCTACAAATAATGATACTGAGGCAAGTAAGTGGCAGAACTGAGACTTAAATGCAGGAAATCTGTCTCCACTTACAATCCTCTTACTTGAAGTGCACATGTTATAAGATGATATTTAACACCTAACTGGCAACTTCAGAAAGAGGAATCTTAGGAAAATTTTTAGAATGAAATAAGACTTGGTGAAAAGAAAGCCATAAATTTCAGCTATTATTTTGAGCTTTGTGGCAAAAAGAAGACAAAAAAGAATAGTAGTCCAGGTGATTAATAATGTCACTTTGTTTTGCTTTTGTTGTTGATGTTTTTTTAAATGTTAATTTTAATCTAAGCAAAGACCTACTAGAAAGAAGAAATTAAATATGCAGAAGTGTAAATAATTGAATAAGATCCCAATGGTAGAGGAATTGGGATACAAAGCATAAGCAAAATATTATAGAGGAGTTAGGTTTGGGGGAGGTATTTCTTGTGTGATAAAAGTGATACTCTTTGCGAAGCTTAAAGATTTAGGGATTTCTCAAACTAGTAAGAGAACAAAATTTAAAGCTAAGAAGGAATGTGGAATCAGATGAAGAGATAAAAAGAAAGATGAATATAATTACCTTCTCTCAAAGTGTTGCAAAATGCTAATGGAGTCTACGAATTCAGTTAATACAAGTTACTGTTTTTCAAATTAACTAAAATACAGATATGTTTTTACATGATTTAAAATAATCATGTTTCTAGAAGTTGTTTTAAAATTCTGTTTATTTAATTGATGTTTATATGTGTGCTAGTGAAACAAATTCATTTTACATTCAGATTAATAGAGGAGATAAAAGAGATAAACCTTAGAGATAATGCAGATATACAGAAGTAAGTAATAAAGAAAAAATCAAACAAATCAAAGCCACACTTGGATTAGCTTATATACCTAAAGGGAAAAATAATGAGATTCAATAATAGTTCAATTATAGTAAATCTTGTGAAGGGCCAATTAGGGGCTTTAAAACAAATATATCAAGCTCAAAAATAGTTTCTGAGAGTCAGTTGAAGGCACTGACAAGCAATTACATATCTACATAGAAATCCAAAATCAAATAAAATCGGCTTAGTTAATCCATATAGGAGCTAATTGACTAGATGTATTCCAAAAGTAAGACAATCTCATATTTGCATCATAGAAGTAAATTAAATTGTTAAACAGATTTCATCTAAATAGAAAGGAAGAATGAAATGAAATCTGCAAACATTAAGGTAAAATTCAGTAGTTGACATGAAGCATTTGTAAAAATGCGGAGCTCATACAAAACTAAGGAAAATACATTCCTTAAATGTCCTTCGAAAAAGTCTTAAAAATGTCTTATACCAACTAAGAGTAACATAACAGTTAATAGTAACAAAGGGGTTATATCCATTCAATATCTAAAATATTTTACAGTAATATATACTCTATTATATAATGAAAAAAGTGATATGACATGCTAAGACATTAAATGATGTACTAAAACAACAAAAGTACTAAATGCTTTTTCACTATCACATTTATTCAGTGTTTTCTTCTGATTTTATATATTGATAATGTGAAAATTGAACTGAAAGAAAAAATTTCATGCTTATACTGTTCAGTGTTTACAAGTTTGATCTTCAAAAATGAATGGGTATGTTATGTTTCTTAGTTTTGTCATATTGTCCAAATAAAAACTGTCAATGTATTAAATTTTATCCTGTTTCCTTGTTCTTTGCCAAAAAAAAAAAAAAAAAAAAAGCTAGCAACATTGCAACAGATGTCTTTCTATAAGCAAATAACCACACAAAAAAGTAAAGCCCACTTGGGCTGGGTATCTGTGGGAGATCTGTCAAAGGGGTATGTATAAAGGGAAGACCTAAGTTTTATTGCTTTCTAGCCAAAAGCACATCAATAAACAGATATCAAATGAAATATTCTGAAGTATAAAAAAGTGTAAAAGTATAAGTATAAAATAGAGGTATCTGGCAATAAATTAATGATTTTAGAGTAGCTTTCCTTATCAGTTAACACAATTAAGAGGCACTAGTCACTTTAATTTAGCCTAAAGTCAGATCTGTTTCAAAGACAGGGTAATTGCAGCACAGGTAAAAGAATAAACTATTTAATTTGGAATCTTTATGATAAAATTATTCTTGACACACTTGGACAAAGTATTCCACATTTCTCAAGACTTTACTACTTCCTGGGCAAATGAGAACTGTACATCCTTCTCTAGCATTGTGAGAAGATTGGCACAGTTGAGACTGGATCCAGACTATTGTAAACCACAAAGGTCAAATACAATTTCAGGGATTCAGACTCAAACCAATATTGAGCCTGTGGTCAGTAAATAAAGTTTATTACATGCCTTTATGAATTTTAGTATTATTTTAAAAGTTAAGAAGGTACTTTCTGACAACATCCAAGATATATGTAAATCTATAGCTGAATCATGTTGCAGCATTGTTATTGTTTAAAAAACACATTTTCATTAAATGTGTGTTGCTGAATATATTATGATCTCAATAAAATAAAATACTATTTAGTAGTTAAAATTATACATGAATATTGGTCGACATGGAAAATTTTTCATATAATGTTGACCTGCTATTGCTGTACATGTATAGTTAATTTACATAATTCTTATTGTGCTATTAATCTACTTTTTAAATAGACATTATTTTTTAATATAAATTATGCTTCTCTATGTAAATATGACCTTTGCTTTTTCCTAAACATTGATTAGATACTTCATTCAATACATTCATTTTATATTGTCCTTGTGAGTATATCTCTAGCTAATCTTAAATGGACATGTAACATGGCTTTTATTTTTTTATTACACCTAAGTGTAATAAATTCAGACTAATAAGTGTAACATATTCAGACCAATTCATTTGATTTGAAATTAAGGTACACTAACATCACAAAATGAGCTGAGTAGCTCATGTTCCTCTTATTTTCTCAAAGAACTTTGCAAGACATGACTTGTTTCTTAAAATTTTGGTATGATTTGGCTGTATACATATTTGGCTCATTTTATTTTTTAATGAATTTATTTAATACTTACTAATCTGTTAATTTCTCTAAATTTTTGCTCCTATTTTTCCGTGGTGAATATGTTCATTTTATAACAAAATTTATTTTATAGTTAATTATTAAAGAAATCTGTCTTGTTCTCTTCATCCTGATTTTGCAGTACTAAGAGCAGATGGATCTGTGTTGAGTAGTTATTCACTCCGTAGATTTTTAACTGAAATCATTTTTACCTTTCATCTCTTTATTGAAGTAGAAAACATCATCTGTATGGCATAGCTGAGGAATAACAAGACAGTAATAAATTGTTGATGGAATACTTATATCATGCCAAGCAATATTCTAAGTGTTTCATGTTTAAAATCACAGGCAACCATAGGCTCTGGAGTCTTATTCTTGCCAGATTTTTTCATCCTAGCTGTCACTGCCCATTTGTGAGATCTGAAGCAAAATATTTAATCTCTGTGGGCCTCAAATACATAATCCATAAAATTGCGGTAACAATAATATATAACTTGTCAGACTATATGAGGATGAAATATATAATTTCAGTGGTTTTCTATCTTTTTTCTAATATATTCTTAAAAAAATGGCTAACAGAGAACCGTAATATGTGAGAGGCAAAACTAAAACAATTTTTTTTAAAAGGCTCTAGGGGCTCACCATCTTATCTTCCCTTGCCTGTGTTCTACCCTCCATTCCAAAACTTGTAGCCCAAGAAGTACCTCTTTGAAAAGTAAGGATTCAGAAACAGAGTTAAGAAAACAAATGAACCTGTGTAGTGTTTTTTTAAGAAATGAATCATTGGACTACATTGTTAATTCTGTCCTAAGTAAAAGTTGGCACTTTTATGAGGGTGGGGGTGAAGGAATGTGAAGCAACGATATGTCCTTTCTTTTTTTAACATCACCACAATAAACATTCAACTTACTATAAGCAAGTCACTGTACCACGTTTTAGGCATGGAAGTGATAAATAACTGGGCAGAAATAGCATAAGTCTAGTGTTTCTCTGCATGGCTTGAAAGTAAGAAGAAGAAACTTGTTTTTGATGACAGAAAAACCTGGGATCGGACTAGAGCTTCACCACTTACCAGCTAAAAACTATATAAAAGTTAGGTAACTTCTCTGTGACTGAGTTTGTTGGTTTTTTAACTTTATAAAATAACAACCTTGCAAGATTATTTTTAAGAATTCTGATTATATATATATCTATATAGATATAGATAGATATAGATATAGATATAGATATAGATATAGATATAGATATATAAATTCAGATTGCCTTTAATTTTAGCTGTATGTTTATAACACATAGCACTGCCACTCATTATTATACTTCAATTTTCAAGCCAAATGCTCCTGATATAGGTCATATATTCTAATAATAATTATTATTAAAGCTGGCCTTTATTGATTCAAGTATGCATCTTACAACATTAGATATAGTATTAGAAATTTACTATTTCTCTTAGGTTATACAATTACCCGACTGGACTTACACATGGTACTTATAGCAATCTCTGACTTTATCAGTGTTAATAAATTCTATCTAATATTTTGTTTTGGAACACAGAACTTTAGCTACTATCTCTTTTGACCACTACCAATATGTTTACTTTCTTTTGCCCATTACTCATCCTTATCTTTGCCTGAATATATTTTTGCCTAATTCCAATAGGGATAACTATGCATCATTCCTGGTTCAGATAATCTGACACCCTCAACCTTATAAGAAATTAACAATAATCAAAGGCACAAATGTTTAAAAAATTATTATTATATGACCATATAATAAGATTACAAGAGCTAGGATGACCTTTCTAGATCATGATTGATTCATCTTAAATTATGTAAATAGATAAATCAATGAAAAACTTGTCATGAAAACATACTCAATTAACACATGCTAAATGCTTTCGTAATACTGATGTAGAAAAACATGTATCTTTAATGATCAAGAACATAGAGAAACATATAATATTTTAGTCCCATTTCTATATCTTCTTCTCTGATTTTACAATTAGTATAAATAAAGTATTATGAATAACTAAAGAAGTATACATGCCTTTATATTTTATTTTAATTTTATATGTATTTTTTATACATGTGAGAGGGTATATATGCATATATTTATATGTGTATGCATGCGTGCATGAGATATACTTATAATTTTAGAATTCTCTCCCCTACGTTTTTAATTCATATGTTTCACTTGCATATATCTAAGAATCTCATAAAAATGAATTAAAAATCAAACAAAGTGATTTGATTTGTACTTTTGAATGACAGTACTTTTACTTTGACAACCCAATACAATCCCTGTTTGATAGTCCTCTTTATGAATTCTTTTGTGAAACCCAAGTTTGTATATCTTAAATACAAAATGGAACAGAACAAAATACAATTTCACAAGTGACTCTGGTACACAGTCACCACTAAGAAGATCCTTGAATCAAATTGTGAGCTACATCAAGTCTTTCTTACTATCTTCTGGAAGATCTGATTCAACAGAGCTTTGAAGGGAATCACATCTATCTCATTGTGCAGTGTGAATGCTTTCTTTCAAAGTAAAGCTAATGAGAAAGTTTTCCTCTCTGACAAAAGAGTGTTCCTTGTGACCTTCGGTACTTTATAAATCATGAATTTTTTAACTTGTTTCTTAATGTAGTGACTGGGAGAAATGAAAAAATGATAACTGTGGTAGGTATTAGTGCTGTAAGTTTTTCCTTTTTTCTCTCTTCCTAAGTGAATGATATGATTAAACTTCTGGTTCCTTTAGATGTGGTGCTATGACTTTCTCCAGCCAATGATATGTAAGTGAAGCATGCCATTTTCAAGCAGAAAGTTTGACATGTCAGTGCACTTACAGGATGTACTATCCTGCTTTCCTTCTGAGTGGTGAGCTGCATGATAGTGGCTACTGTATCTGCATTAGACCAAGACTGAGAACGTGATAACACAGAGCAGAACCCTGGAGCTGACCTGAAATGGACATGAGTATGTCTGAAAAATAAATCATTATTTTTAAGCCACTGAGCTTTTGATAATTACTTATTAGTACAGCACAATTTAGCATACCCTGACTGAAGCAAAAATGAAAATATGAAACTAGTAGTTATGAAAGTAAACCATATTTTAGCATAATCATAATGAGTGTTACAACTGGATGTAACAGTTCCTTTCATTTTGAAATTCTTATCTTGTTCCACTTACATGTTTAACTTTTTACATGTATCAGATTTAATCCTTATAATGACTTTGAGAAATATTTAATACATCAGTCCCATTTTTACATCAAAGGAAACAGAGGCTTATATTCCTCCAGAATCATACAGCTACTAAGTGACAGAGACAGATACCAAATGCAGATTTTTTTAAATTATGAAGTTCATTCCCTTAAGCATTATGTGATGCATTATCTCTTGTACATTGCCAAAAATAAGCAAGTAAACCATTCATTGAATAGTCACTAATTGGTTACTGTTTTGTCCACATGCATAGAAGAACTACAAGAATGAGAGGTGAGGAGGTAGTAGACAATAGATTATATCAAAATGAATAAGATGTAATGGGCAAGCTGAAGATCTTGCGACAGTGTGGAGAAGAAATTAAATTGAGAGGAATGTATATGCACCAGCAGTAAATAGGAAGGGGCAATACTACTGGAGGAAGAGACATTGAACATTAGGTGATCTATAGCAGAGAAGACTGGTCACAAAAGTAATAGAAACTATAGTTGTATATTATGTGAGCTTAGGGACTGCCAGGATCCTGGAGTAAGAAATAGCCAAAAGAACAATTATGAGCATTCACATAGGTGATTTTTCATAATCATTGCTGCTGAGAGTCCAGTATTTCTAATGATTATTAGAATGAATTTGCACTATGGAAAGTGTGTTATAATATAAAACTATTTTGTGTCTTTTTTGCACATCCGAAGTTCTCTAACAAGATTTGAGAATTCCTGTTAGCTATTTCTTACATGTTTTATCTATAACATTCAAATTATAACATTTATCAAATTATAACAAATTATAACAATGTCAATTATAAAATTCAAAATAATAGGCTTTCAGTAAATATCTTATATTTAAAAATAATGGAAAATTTCTAAAACGTAAATGGGAAATTTTAGAGGAAGTCTGACACTGGGTGTGATGGATATTTCAGGCAGTAGATTGAGAGAAAAATATATTTCTTAAGACATACTTCTGAAGGTTGAAAATGCTAAAAACTGGGAAAATCAAAACATTGTTGTATTTGTTTGTGTCCTCTGGAAACCAGATAGCAAGATGTGATTGTGTATACAGCTTGTGTCCACAAAATTTCAGACTGTTTATTGACAAATTCTAAAGTACAATGAAATAGTTTTTCTTTTCATATATTGATTTTTTAAACTATCACTTAGAAATTGTTTATAGTTGTCCTAATATAGTTAGCAAAGCAAATATGACAACCTTAGTTGTTTTTTTTTTTAGTTCAAAGCACAAAATTGTAATGAACAGTGAATGAAATTATGAAGTACTTTCCCAACCACTTTTGCTCAATATATTTAACAATTAGAGACTTATTGAATGTATGCTTTATTCCAAACAAAACAAGGATTAAAGAAATGCATAGTTAAATGGTCAAATATTTATTTAAAGATAATTTTCTTGAATCTCTTTTAAATAGAAAATAATTATACTTAAATCGTTATTCTTTTCTTTTTACAAACCTCTTCATTTTGTTTGAATCTGTAATGATGTAGGATATTATCATATTAAAGGAAACACTGTGGACCAAATTATTCAAAGCTTTAGAGTTAAAAATTAAAGCTAAACTTCTTTATTATACTCTTTTGACTAAAGACTTTTGTTGTCATTGTTTATAATAGGACTAACACAGTTAGTCACATAAATTTTAGGTGGTTGAGCATTTATTACTTGATAGTTTTCACATTTTCTTTTCTATTTCTCTTTTATGTCATTGGGTAAAAATCAAAATCACGACTTCATTGTAAGAGGCCACTAGCTAAACTTCCAAAGAGCTTATATTCAAATTCATGCCCCTTTCTTCATAAACTCTTAGGAATTAGTTAATCTTCAAATTTATCATAGGCTTCTGAATTCTACTATCTAAATGGCTGACTTTGTCAGTTGCAAATTCCTGGTCCAATCAGTCAGTAGTGACTAGGCAGGTCAGGGTCACTGACATGAAGCATGAAGACATGGGTACAGTTTATGCTCGTATCTACTCTGGCAAACTAACTCTTGGAGCTATGACATTTGGACAGCCATAAACTGTCTAGACAAAAGCAATAATACAAAGCAATACTTCTTGTTTTTTAGTCTTTAAAAAAAATTTGTTTTTTTCATTGTATGTTCTATGAGTTTTTACCAAATATATTTTGTAGTCATAAATTCTCTGCTTACTTTATTCCTAGTACTATTTCTGGCCCATTTAGGATATCCCAAACCTATCCTCAGATCACAATATATACTCCACAGCTCTTTTCCTCGAGCTCTGTAGAGCTACCCATATCAATACAATTTTAGGTTGTTCGAAGATGTCGCAACTCTCAGAAATAATGTCCTATCATAAGCCCTACTAAGCTAGCCCAAATTATTTTACAGCACTAGTTGCCAAGAAATTTAAGTACAAAGCTCGCATTTGTATATTTATGAACAGCTATTTTGCTGGATGACTGCCTAATTTTGTCTAAAACAAAAACAGTTTTCTAGGTCTTTCAAGACAATTTTTCTAATTCCTCTAAGAACTACAGCTAAAACTTCCACAAGGATAACAATCTCTTTGAATTCAACTATCCATTAAATTATTTTGCAATACCTGTATTTACTCTCAATTTATTATACTTAAACACTATATCAATAATTAAATTAGAATAAACAATTCTCTTTGATCTTAGTATGACATTCCCTGCTTTCTGTGTATTTCACAACTGTCCTAAGAGTTACAAACTATATAAAACTGGAATATATCAACATTTTTAGCCTATTGTGCCCTTCCAATATTTTCAGAAATGTGCCATCGATAAATTTCAAATACCTTTTCATACACCACAATGTGTTAACATGCTAATATATTCAGTCTATTCTCGTCCTTCACATGTCCTCACATTTTTAAATACTTAAAATAGCATTTTCATCTTAAAATCTTTATACAGGATTCTATTTCCAATATATCTCTTATGCATTGCCAATATTCTTAAGTATTTGAAAATGAGTTTCTTCTATCTCCTTTATAAGCATTCCGAAGAGTATCCCAGAAAAAAATATGAATAATCTAAAACTGTGTAGTTCTTCACATTCTGTAGCATTGATTCCTTCTTTAAAATTCTCTTCATATACTTCTCCATAAAATTTTACACAATACCAAAATATTTATTTTCATTTTCATTTGAAAAAGAGTACCCAAGTCCTATCCATTATATAAATTTGACAATTATAATTATAATTTATTCATCTCTGTACACTTTATACAGTGCTTTCAATTAATTGATGCCATTAAAGTAGGCATTTGTACCAATCCCCATTTTAAAGAGACATACGCAGGTCAAGTGAATTGCTACAAACTGTGTAGCTGGATAGTAACAGACTCCAACTCAAGACTTCTCTCTTCAAATCATCTGAACTTCCTACTATACTGATACCAATTTTTCATTGTTGAACTTAACAATAAATCATAATTTAAAAGATAACATAAATGGATTACATTGTGATATAGTGATATCTTAAATTACTTAATTTTGAAGTGATACTTACAAAGGGACAGAGGGAGAATGTGATCCTTGAGACGTCACTTTCATGAATAATAGACTGAAAATCATATCATATTTATACTGTTTCATCATACAGATGAGATAAAACTTGCCCAAATATCTGATTGAATAGCAAGTTCAATTAGCTCAAATTTTTTAAGCTCATCCCATCCCAAACAAGAAAAGCAAAAGAACCTGTTTAACCCTTCCCCTGCCTCTAGCAATCACCCAATCGTTATCTTATGTAGATACCTGCTGACTCACTTTTTCTGTTATTTTATATTTTCTACTAAAATATAAAGTCAGTGGGGATATAATACCTAGCAGATAGAAAAAGCTTAACAAATATTTGAGATATGAATCAATAAAGAAAAGATAATCGTCCATTTTCATGGATAAATAATTTTTATAATAATTCCATTTGTGTTGATAGTCAAGTGGGAGGTTTGTAAAGCTATAATGAATTGATTATCTTTTAAAGATACTGTAGATTTTCTTCTGATGGTCTTTTAAATGTAAGCTAGAGTATCACAGAAGACATTTGATCATTTGGACTTCAAAAGGATAATTTAAGAATGTCTTATTCTTTTGTTTATCTTTTCTCTTTCAGCAATATTTGTGTTGGGTGCCTGTAGTCAAAACTTGCTATTTATATAAACAGTCTTGAAAAGAAAAAAAGAGAACATGTTTAAACAAATGTAAAAAAAAAAAGGTTTTAAAGCACTTCAGAGGCATCCATTGATATGAGAAAAGTATTGAGGTTAATTACAAAAATTTGTATAATGGTGAATACTAAATGGTCTCTAGTTAGCTACAGAGTAAGTCAAAGCATTGGAACATACATGAAAGCAATGGTATGATTCTAGTTTGTATTTACATGGATTTAGGTTTTAGAAAGTTAGATAAAATAAATATGTATTCTTCAAGTTGCAAAACCAGTACTGGTTAAGGAATTCTAAATCTGGAATATTAAAATATATAAAATATTAAAATATGTTGATTGATAACATAAAATTAATATCATTCCAATTAAAGGTTAACATCTGAAGGGAACTAATTAGATTATAAATATGCTGTATTAAATATACATTTTTCTTCATTCTGCTACCTTTACTATAATGTAATTTAAAAAAAAAGTCTCAAATTTGAGTTGGAATCTCAGTACGCTTTTAGGGATATTCTTTATTTACATTGACAGAACTTTTATGACATTATTGAATGCCTGTCTCTCTTTGCCTAAAGTCCTAACTGCAAAATAAGTTTGAATGATTAATAAGTAAATACTGGGTTATACTGATCAGTTCTCAAGGACTCTCCATATCTGTGGTTGACTTTCCAAGACCCTAACAAACAGAATCCAAACAAAAAGATTAGTCAAAATCCTCTGATTGAAAGTGAACATATCAGGCTGATTATCAAACTTTGCTAAATTCCCACGAGGAGGAGTAGTTGAGGTCAATTGTAATAAAAAGTCTGCAGCTATGATGAGTAGCATTGTTTAGACTCGATGACTTTTTCTTCGTTTCACGGATGAAATTTTTAGCTTGTTTTTTTTTTTGACCCCTAGTCATTAGCCTTCATGCAGACCCACTTCAGTCCTATTCTTTGTAATTGGTTTCCCTTATCTACCTTTCTCTCTTAGAGCTTTAATTTTTATAAATTGTGGTTGATAAACAGGTGATTATGATACCACCTGCTTCATATATGTTGAAGACAAAATGAACACTCTCATGCAATATTTTTACACACTAACACAACATTTTTTTATTCTACTATCTTTTATGTTCTCATGTTCTTTCTGGCTTTCAGTCAGGGTTGCCACTCCATTTAGTAGCCACTTAATAATTTCCAAGAGCTCTCCTTGCATGAGGAGTGTAAGTTCAACCCTCATCCCATCTGTTTCACAAATCTCCAGGGAGTATTTTCCTGTTCAAAATCTATCCTGGTCTGGCTTAGCACCTTTAACTCTGAGCCACATTAACCTCAAATAAGATGTTTTCATTCTCTCTAAAGCACTCAGCCCAGTTGTAAAGGAAGCTCTCTGCTTGTTTCTCTAAATACTAGAGTATGGTGTTAAAGAAAACTGCCTGAAGGTCTGGGGGCTGGGGAAGCGGTGGGAGTAGAGAGGTGGGGAGGTAAAAATAATCATTGCACATCATTGCTTCAGAATTAGCAGCCCTTGTTTTCCACAAATGTTCCTTATTAGCCACTTTTCTCTTTAGCTAGTTTCTTACACACAAATGTCTTTCCCACATGTGGAGACCCAGTCAGAAGAGGCAAAATCATTTGACATTATAATAATCTTCACCCAGGGAGTTAAAATACTTTTATATGTTATGCAGATTCATTCCCCCAATTTGACTCAAGGTCTGCTATTCAGAAAGGAACATAGAATTGTACCTTGTATAAGCACTGTGTCTAGTAAAATGTATTTCCCGAACAATAGAATTCTCAAAAAATACTGCCTGTGTTGAAATGGCGTTTTGTCCCCACTGCATTAGTAACTGTCAGCATAAATGAAGATTCATTCAAATTTTAAAGACATCAAATCACAATATTACCATAAAATAAAGGTTAAAAGTCCTGTGTAATTAAAACAAACAAAAATGATAACATAAGTTCTCACCAAAACATTTACTTCAAATGAAGGTAATCAAAAGTATTTCAGTGGCTTCTCATCTCCCTTGAGAAAATGTTTACCTAGTGGGTATATCATCCTAAAAAGTGTTTTCTCTTTTTGTTTCAAGTTTATTTCTGGTGCCAATTATTTCTCGACATGAGGTAAATTCTGCTTCAGCCCATTCAGAGGAATTTCAGAGCCAGTTATAGTCATGAACTTATTCATTAGTTAAATGACAATTAAATAAACACATAAATAAAGCAGTACTGCTATGAGAAAATAGGTATATTTACAAAAAAAAATTGTTTTCAAGAGGATTATGAATCTCTTGTTTCATAAAAATAAAAAGAACCCAATGCCTTGCTTTAGACTTTCTAAGATAAACCCTTCTGACTTCATTTGCTGCAAACTATTCTAAGTGGATTTATTCTATAGTAAAGAGTTGAACACAAAGAGACTACTGAAATTGAAGGCTTTTACAAAGCAGGTACTGAGATCTACCTTTTTGTTCTGAGCTGGAAAACTATTAAATGCATGTACAGAGGTACTTTGTTTTCAACCTACTCAGGATGGAGCAGTCTAATAATCTGCTTTCACATTCTGTGCTTATGAAGAGAAATAGACAGGGGCCTTTAACTGTTCCCAGATGAAAGTAAATAGCATACTGGATAAAGCATAAGAATTATAGTGACTAGAAATCATAAGAAAGAACAACAAGAAATTAAGGTATTTTATTTTTAATTCAATGTATAAAATGTTTAGTCATGGAATCAGTTTCATTAAGCACTTTTCAATTTGTATGAAATAATAAACAAAGTTTTTGCAAATTCAGTCTTCTATTTAATTAAATATTTAAAATCCAGGACAATAAGTAACTGATCATAAATATTACTATTAATTGAACATACCTGAGAAATTCATTTGACATGATTTTTCTTGGTTGTCACATTACAAAATTGACCATGCCTGGAAGTACTTAATTATCTCTCAACAAATAATTTCTAGTCACTATAATTCTGCTTTGGGCTAGGCACAGTAAAGTGGCTCGCTTACTGAAACCTTAACAGGCAAATAAGAACATGCATTTTCAGTTACTTATGTGAGTCATTGTGCAAAGTACATAGACCTGGATGGTAAAATTAAACAGACAAGACTTTATTTGAGAATACTGAAAGAGAGTAGACAGGCTAGAATTCGGTCTGAGTTCAAACACACTGAAAAAAGGCTAGACAATTTTTAAGAGCTGGAATGGGGGCAATTGGCTTTACTTAAATACTGATAAGAAGATTTAAAAAGATTTACATCTCAAAAGAACAAGGAAATAATTTACAATTATAAGTTTTCTAAGGTAAGTGCTCTCAGAAAAGGAAGATCAGGGGCTTAGAGTCAAAAAGAAACCTATATCAAGTTTGATCAAGCTGAGGGGAACATTAAGCTCATCTTGGTCAGTGGAGAGAAAATAAAAATGGACTCTAACCTGAATTTAAATGATTCATGCAAATTACATAGATACTTTTAACTGAAGGATTGGTTTGTGGTCAAACCGTGTGTTTATTAATTTCGTTTTACTTTTAAGTCTCTAACTCAAAATATTATTATAAAAGAAATTCACTATATACACATAAAGTTTCATTTTGAGAGTCATGCTAGGACATATATCTCTTTATAAAATATGTGTCTCCTAAGTGCAAACAAAAGTGACCAAATATTCTTAAAAAAAAAAAAGAAAACATTAAGTCTTTAGAACTATATTTAGGACTATAGTAAAATTGCATTGTGAGAAGTCCTCTATGACCAGTGAAATAGTCTGAATAATAAAAATGAGGTTTTTTATAACTGCCTTAATATCAGAGTGATTCTCGTTGTTTCTCACAATAGAATAATTAAAGCAATTTATCCTCAAAACAAGTGCTATATAACTCTATCTATTATTGCCATTGTGAGTGTAGCCAAAAGTGCGACAATACCGTTTGAATAGAACAAACAAGATGTGTAAGAAATGTTGCTTCTTTTAGTAGTTATGGAAAATTTGCCTGCCAAATGACAGTGACATGGTTCATTACCCATTAGGCCATAAGCTTCTTGTGGGCAGGTGATGTTATATTTCATATTGTATACATATTAGATGCTATTAAACGTTTAAACGCAGAAGGAAATGTTCTTTGTGTTTGGACTGTGGCAGTGTTTCAATACAGAAAAGGGAAATTCATCAATACATATCCATTTAATTACTATGAAAAGAGGAAATTTTACACTAAGGCCATTTGAAAGTGATTTATGTCTCATAATCATAGAGTTACCATATATTATTCAAATTTAGGACATTTTTGTTCAAAAAAATATATTAAACAAGACAGGACCCTCAATCATTACTGGAGTTTCTAGCACTATACCTATTTTATAGATGAGGAAACTAAAGTTTATTTATTGGTAAAACTTGACTCTATATGAGATGACCTAAAAGAAAATATATAAGGCAAAAACCATTAAAAAGCACATATTTCCCATTCGTAGTTTGATAAGCTTTGTGGAATGCTATTTCCCAACTCTCCTCCAGCCTTCAGGTTGGGGTCCTGATGGGAACTTCATTCATGATCCCTGGAAGCTTGTCTAGTTTAAGGCTTTTTGTAAAAAGTTACAAGTGGATTAATTAAAAATAACCAAATACTTTTCAAAAAATGAGAATTATATGCAATTTACAAGTCAGTAAACTTAAACATAAATGGTGTTAGAAATTACAAATATAGTGCTATAGGACTGCACTGTTAACCTTTTATTGCACCACTATTAACTTTCTTATTCTCTGGAAACAGTGAAAATTGTAGTCAGTGGATTATTTTTATTTTAAAGAAATTGTTTTGTTCTTTTTCTGTCTAAATTCCTCTTTTTCTGGTGTAGGTTAGCTTATCATGCTTATCAAATCAGTTTGATGCTATTTTGGGCCTGGAGGTGACTTTTTGCCTTGAAGAGAAGAAGTAGGTTTACGGTTGCAATGGTTCACACTTTGAGTTAAAAAAAAAATCTATTCTTTATATTTTTCTATTTCTATTCTTAATTTCCCTAAAGTTATACAAATCCTCTGTGTCTAATAGTCAACAATATCTGCTACAAAATTTTGCTATCTCTGGATGTTGTGTAGAATGGTACAGTTTGTATTTTGTCCTGCTTGACCTCCTTCTGCTGTAATTATAAGGAAAGGTTTGAGGAAAGTACACTTCAGAAGTCTGAGCCCCCCAAAAGATCATCCATTGGACAAAATTATAACATCTTATTTAATATGTTATACCAATAAGCTCATTCCTTAGCTATAGCACATCAGGGTTTAAATGTTGAAACATTTTGTTCCAGAAATTGTATGGTTATAAATCCAAAATTTTCTAGTTTTAAAATGTATTTAATTAATATTAATAAATAGAATCTCTTTTCTCTGTTTTCTGCTTTATTGACATGTGGTAAAAACCTCCCTCTATCTAAAAATATATCAGCAGATATCAATTATGCACATCATTCTGGCTTCTGGTAGTTACTTTCCAGTAAGCTTCTATGTTTCTATACATACTAAAAAACAGTTAAAAATATACTTTTAAATCTCTAATTTCATATATAGTTACTGTGTAATTTAAAAAAAAACTATTTATTGTTTTTAATTGATGTTTGTTTTTGCTTTTTTATTGTTTTTTAATGCTCAACCAACTACAGATGTGTTCCAATCATATTGTATTAGACAACTTTTGTTAAGGTAATAAAATAAAATAAAATAAAATAAAATAAAATAAAAGGCTCAATTAGCTTAAGTCTATCATAAGTTTTTTTTTTCCTGAAAATTGGGTATTGTGCTTAATTAAACATTTTAAAACATTATTTCTAAATAACACAAAACATAATAGGTATATTTAAGAAGTAGAATAGTTAAAATATTACTTCCATAATTTCAGTATTATAAGAAATTGATTTACTTCTTCCAAAGTGTGATTCAAAAATCTGAATGCTTAGCTTTCATAGACAATATATTTAGAAATACATGGAAGTGATTTTTGTCATTAATATTATATTATATTTTATATTATTAATATTATATTTTAATTACATCTGAACCTTTATTTAAGTGCTAGTTCCTTCAGTAGATACGGACAAATCAGTATGATGCAATTGTATACAGGAAATGATAGCACTAAGGAAGTTATATAATAAAACCTTGGTTCTTGGATTGACCGAACATAAAAAGAATGTCTGAATAAGGTTAGGAGTCTCAGGATAAAGGAATTGAAGCAAATAGTATAAAAATCTAGATCAGGTGATAAATTTGGATAAATTCTCATTCACTCCTTTTCAAATTAAATTAAAAAATTTATAAGCAAGTGTTATGGAACATTTACTCTGTACTAAGTATTGACCTAGAAACATTAAATTTCATAAATAATTTGAGCATAGACCTTGATTTTAAATAGCTCATAATCTGAAGAAGAGATACAAGTACACACAATTTTAGTCAGAGCATACTAGTGCCAAGAAGAAATAAAGCACACACAGTATAACCTGGAGAATTTGAGGAGGACAGAGAGAATCACTGAGATAGAATTCAAAGTTTGCCATCATTGGCACTGTACGAAGAAATAACTGAATGCAGTAGGAAGGTAAAACTAGGGAATTTATAGTGACCTTGAAACAGTGCTTTCAGGAAAAGTGGATTCTTTCCAAAATTTCCAAGGAAAGATTATAATTTTTCAGAACTATATCGTCACACTAAATTTTTGATATCAGGGTTTGAGAAAGGTTAGACAATCCTGCTATATCTCTGTAAAGTTTATGAATAAGTTTTTATCCTCCAACAGTTTTTAAGCATTTAATTGATAAAGTATCCACCAATCTGCCAGAAAACCAATTGTTTCATTATTTATCATTATCAACTTGACCTCAGGTGAAAAAATATCAGCTTTTGACCAGGAACATAATAATGCTTATTAGGGAAGTGGCTGTAATGAAAAAAAGCAGATGGGCTCTGGAGCCAGCCAGGTCTCTTTCAAGTGGTCTCAGACCTAAGCTTCTCAATGATTACTACCTTGATGTCCTCACTTAATTCTGCTCCCTGCTCCTCTACATCCTTGATTCCAGGTCCTTTTCCCTCTGCTCTTTGTTTCCCATAAAACTTATCTCCTTCCAATGCATTTTGTACCTTATATTTATTGCTTTTTTGTGTACGTACCTCTGTGAGAGTTTATGGTCCATGAGAACAAAGATCTTTATCTGTTTTGTTCATTAGTGTATTCTAATAGTGAAGTAGACTGGAAAACAAATGCTCCATAAATATCGAATAATGATTAAATAAATGATCAAAACCTAGCACTATCACTCACCAGCTGTTTGTTGGATATGTGCTAAATTGCTTTGAGCCTTATCTGTAAGACAGATCAAGAATGCCTACTCTACAGGTTTTTTTGAAATTTTAACATGTGTGTGGGTATGTGAGTATGTGGGGTGTGTGTGCATGCACATATGTGTGTATGGGGAGACAGAGAAAGAGAGAAAAGAGAGAGAGGTAGGAAGGAATGGGAGGAATGCGAGGAAGGAAGGAAGGAAGGAAGGAAGGAAGGAAGGAAGGAAGGAAGGAAGGAAGAAGAAAAAACAAAGAAAGGGAGAATATGTACAGAATCTTGAGCATAAATGACACTTACATGTATGTGGTTATTTTATTATGGTTACATTTGTAGCCTGAAGTTATATGTCTGAGTGTAGACCAAATTGTGTTTTCAACTTGAGTGACATCTCTGAGCCCAGCCACACTGTCCGGAATCCTAAATGTATTGCTTGCAACTGAAATATAACTACTAGGAAAACAAAAACCAGACTTATTTGGGCAAGTTATAGAGAAGCAAACAGCTGCAAGTGGCATCTGAATAAAAGTGTTTACTGATATGGAAACTACTATCATTTGCTCACATTTTATTATTAGTTCAGAGTTTCTTTATATTTTTCATAAAATAAATGTTTCAAAATTAATGTGAAACACAGAACACAAAATCTGACAGATGATCTCTGACAAAAACAAACAAACAAATAATAACACTTTTAGAATTAAAATTATAGAAGGCTAAATAGTCAAACACATTTTATAAAATTTAATGTAGAAGAATACTTACAAGAAGCATGTCCATTTGGCTCTCAAAAAATTCACAACATGAGACGAGGGACAAATCCAGGGAGTCTAATTCAATACTTCCTGTTTCTATAGAAACAGCATTATTGACACCCACTCCTTTTCTATTTCTATGGTAACAGGACACAGAAGTACCTTAGAAAAGAAAAAGGTAGAGATAAGAGATCCCTTAAGTGCTGATGGAGGTGAGTGGAGGCTGGTGATGATAGGAAGTATAGATGTTCACCAACAATTTCTAAAATCATGGAAGGATACTTAAGTTTGGGCTTGAGTTCCCGTGAGAGGACTGTTTTCTTCCCAGGACAGAGTACTGCTAGGCTAAATTGAGCTCCAAAATAAATGTACTCAAACCACTTGAGTTATTTTACCTGCATACCCTATTAGATTTTGTTTGACAGTTTAAAAGCAAAATAAAGGTTAAAAAATGTTTAATAAAAACATAAATGTGTTCTCCCATATATTTATATGTTATTTTATCATGGAATTGCTACATAGATGGAAATAGTATTTCTATTGTTTAGTTCTTGGAAGGAATAAGAAGGCATCAAGCACATAAAGATTATTTTATAGATTAACTTGTCCCCAGCTTCTGCTTTATTCAAGTAAATTTATTCTTGAAGAAATTTTTCCCAAAATACTAAAGGTTTAGAGGATGAAAAGAGAAGGGAAGAAAAGGAGTCAGACAATTTCAATATCTCAGTAGTGGAATTATTCACAGCTAAATAGGCTCTTAGCTTTTCTCCCCCATTGACATGTGTCAAATAAAATAGTAACAATGAAATGAAGGACAAAGACATTCCGTGCCATCCCCTGAATCATTTCCTTCGATTCCCTTAGAGTTAAAATTACTTAACGTTGCAGGGACAAAAAATAATCAAGAAGGTATCTGGTGGATTAAATAATGTAGAAAACCCCTAATGAAGTAAGCTCTCTCCCACTGAACACACCAGCAATATTGGTCGTGAACAGATATCTAAAGACCTATACGATCTATTCTGTGTAGTGGACAGAAATCTCATGAAAATAATAAATTGGTCTAGCTTCATCTTTAAATAGCAATGCTGCATTCGTAAGTGTGTATATTTGATGTTTCCTGCTTGTTTCTTTCATTGTGAGGGATTGATTTGTGACTATGTTTATAACAACTTTGTCTTGCTCGTTAACATTTCCTTCAGGAATTCCCTCCTAGTTCTGAAGAAATAAAGACAACCCGCTTGGAAGATTGCTGCTGTGCCTTCTTTTTTACTGATGCATCTTTCAGTGGAAAAATTTCCCTGGGAAGAGACAAATCTCATACTCTTGGATTTGAAGGAATAAGGTAACTGTGACAAAGATGGTAGGACAAATGTATTAGTAATAGAAAATGCCCAAGGACTCCTATTATATATAACCATCCATCTGGTGTTTGCAGAAAGTTTCACTCAATAAAACACTTCAAGGACCAGAATATCATCATTTTACCAGTCATTGGTAAAATAAGGTCATCATTTAAAAAGAATTACTTTAATCATAAAAGTAAAAACAAATATTAAATCAGCTTTTTCCTCATTATGCATTAAATACTTATATAACTAAATTAATCAAATCACATTACTATATCCTGCCTTATGACAAATCTTTTATTTTCCTTATTCTGTGCAATTTTAAAGTTAAGTGAGATAAGATTGTACTTGCACCATAATACTTAGACCATTATTTGAGGACAATAAAATAGTCAATTTTGTAGAAAAAAATTATCAGTAAAACTAGCTACTTGGTATTATTATTCAACTTAAAGAGCATGTCAGTAGTTCCTCTAGAAATAGTACCATATATATCTGTGCTTACATTAAATTTATTTGATGGTTTTACCCTTAAAATATTTTGAATTCTAAATAAAATTATGCAATCATTGTATGACAGATATGAATACAGAAATTTAACTTAAATTAAATTATATTGTCAATGTTGCTTAAAATACCCAGATATTTTATATTATAACAAAATTACTTGTTTTTTAAAAATTGTTAAATCTATAAAAGGAGCAAAAAATTACTATCAGTTTTTAAATTCCAGGACTTCTTCAAATAGGTGGTCCAATAAAAATATTTGCTTTTTTCATCCTATCTTTTGTATTTTTAGCTAGATTTTATTTGGAAATACATGAGTCAGTATGGCAATTAATATAAAATTTGTGGTACATATGTATTATTTATCATATAACTTAGTTGCTTAATTCTATAAAATAAATTATTGCTATGGCTATTTAGCCATTATTTTCCCTTGACACTGGCTTTCTGTGAGGCCAGCCTAGGTAAGACATCCAACATTATAGGAAATATTATGTGTATGTCACTGAAAACCTATAGATTATGGAATCAAAAACTCATGTATAAGCATTGGTTTTGCCTTTTACTAGATTATCAAAATCTTCCTTTTCTCTGCATTATGCATCAATTTGTTAAAGCAATTTTAAAAAATTTAAAACACTCCGCCAAAATAAGGATAGTGCTGGGTGCCAGGATGGAAAAAGATGGGTTTGGAAGTGGGGCAGTCCTATGTTTGAATCTTGCTTTGCTAATTTTTACCGAGTGATATTAGCCTAGTTAATTATAATGCCAGTTCTGGATGTTCTCATCTAGAATTAGGAGAAACAGTATTTATTAGAAGGATTTTGTGGTAATGAAAATTAATAGCTATAAAAACACAGCCAGTAATCTAGAACATGATACATGTTCAATAAATATTAGATGAAATATTCTAAAAATTTAATTTAATAGGACATTTTCCATGAGTTTTCTCTTCATGATATAAAATAAAGAAAAAGGAAATGGAGCTAATATATATTGGCCACTTACTATATTCCAGACACTGCATAAAAATTAGCACTTGGTTCCCTAATTCAGAACCCCAGGGTAACTTAGACACTCAGGTTAAATAAAGCACCACAATTTCTCCCTGCTCCCCAACAACATGTGCAATACGAGTGAGTTCATGACATTGACACATAAGCCAGAAATCCCATGTGTTTCCTTAGACACAAGCTATCCCAGAACTCCAGTTCATGCCATAAGACTGAACAGAGCAATGTTTTCCTGGGCAAGTGTTCAGTTTTCTTCTTGACTTGTATATGATTTTTGAGAAGTTGCAGGGAATGGAGAATAGAACACACATCTTTTCCTCTTCCTATGACCTCCTCATTTTTTTTTTTTTTTTTTTTTTTACCAATCTCTTACTATATGCAATAATGCTGAAAGTGCTAAAGAATTGAAATTGAGAATAATTTAAAATGAGAAACAGTTTATAACTACTTCTGGGGCCATTTCATGTAATCAAATTTTGTTTATCCACACTAATAAATGGTGAGTAATGACTATGGCACAAATAATCTCAGGCAATAACCTTCTAAAAGCAGATAAACCAATAATCAATCCCAGGATTTGAAACAGTTTTTATTTTTATGGGTGTGTTGGTATACATCACCTTTATCTAATTATTCTGTTCAAATCTGTTTGACATGAAAACATTTCTGTTCTTTCTAGATTACTGGTCAAGAAAAGGTTCTGGATGTATAGAAATTTGTCCTAGTTGGAAGATAATTTATAAAAGAGGAATAACATAGCAGTGCAGCCTTATGGAAATTCTAGTCATGAATGTAGACTATTAACCTATTCCTCTTTTTAACAGATAGATAACTAGAAAATAATACAAATACTATTAATTGAAATCAGTATGGTTGCATTTCTAGCACTTTGTATTCATTGTTTCACAAAATTCTCATAGGTTACCAGATTTAGCAAATAAATTAGTGAATTCTCAGTGACATATCAATTTCAGATTGACTTTTTTTTTTTTTCATTATAAGGATAACCCATGCAATATTTAGGACACACTTATACTAAAAACTTGTTATTTATCTGAAGTGAAATGTAATTTGATATCTTATATTTTATCTGACAACCCTGATGTTGCTTCAGTAATTACATACTGTTATTAATGATCTCCCATTATAAAGAAAAGAAATTAAGGTTAAGCCATTTGCTCAGTGCTATACAGATATTTAGTTTGGAATAAAATTGAAGTAGTCTTAATAGTCTGGTTTCACAGTTCATGCTCCTAACCATTTCACCATACTCTACATCAATGTCAATTCTTTTGAGTTGAAAGACTGCCCCACATGATCACTGTAGTCCCTCTCAATTCTAATCATCCATGACTTAATCCTATTTATCAAGGTAAAAAAGGGCTTATCCTTTAAAAGTTTATTCCACCTCATTGCTTCAAAATGAATGCCTTTATTTACACAGCATCATTAAAACAGCACTAATGTAATAACTTGCACATTTTTCTTGAGAAACTTTCCAGAGATCAATGTGCCATAACAAACCAATCACTTACTATATCAGGAAATTGATTTCTGTAATGTAGCCAATGGAGCTTGCAATTTCTTTCCAAAGTTTTACCTGCTAATTACTAGCTATTTACTTATAAAAATGCTAATAAAATATACATGGATTTAAAAACTGAGGATAATGTCCCTTCAAGTGTGACCATGGTTCGTTCTCTCCAGTGTAAAACAGATCCAGGTCATGACAGACGGAATAGTTGTGTGCATGCTGAGGCAAAAAGGACCTCTCAGTCATATAAAAAGTAGTTTTAAGCAGTTGTAGAGTTATGGGGGAGGAGTAACAAGGGGCCAGATAAGCCAACTTATACAGGCTCAATAAAAGATTTCGAATTTATTTTGTCTAGGATCACCTCAGACAGGTCCAAGTGACACCTTTCACACCATTAGTTCATTGATATGGGTCCAAGATCCTATTTTTATCCAACATGAAGGAAGGGTAAGGGATGGAATTGACAGTTTATTTGGAGTGGCCAAATGGGGGAACTGAGCAATGTCTCAGATGCAGAACTGTTGCCCACTGACAGTAGAGAGGATTGTCTTACACTGAAGACATGGGAAGGACAATTTATACATATTCTGGACACAGGCAGTGTGCAATGTTCCAAGGAAATCTACAGATGGAGACTGGGCAGTCTGAGGGCTTGAGTCACTGCCAAGTAGCTCTATAAAACTGGTGTCAAATGGTACTTGCTATGCCAGTAGCAAGCGCCAAGAACTTGACAACTTTGTTCCCTTCTTCAGTCCTGAAGAGCTGGCTCCTCTTGCTCTCATGGAGAAGGAAAAAACTTCACAACTGAGGTACATATAAATTTAAAAAACAAAAAACCATATGTATTAATGAAAATGATTGGTCTCCTCTGATTTACTGTTGTATACTTTCACTATTCTGCTGGACTGGTTCATATATTTTTTATTTTCCCATAGTAATATTTTGGTCATGTGCATATGAGGCATGTTGTCGAGGATCTCAAATTATAGATGTTGATTTGATAAAATATGCTACTAATCATATGCAATATCTAATTTAATCTTTTATTCTACTACATAAGAAAACATATCTGAGTGCATGAGTGGGAGAGAGGACTTAAAGGGATAGTCTGAACACCTCACTAATTTATTTTGTAAAGGAAAACATTTGCTAACTTATTATACGTATAAATACAGCAATGTAATGGCAAAAATATTATAGCACCTAGGATGTGGGCAACTATGCATAAGAATAGGGAAATATGCATATGATTATGATATTATTCTGCTTAAAATTCTTCAAAGACTCCCTCTAAAGCTATCATAATTAATTAGACCTGCAAAGCCTTTTATAATCTGTCTCTGAGGCATCTCCCCATCTCTCCTCTCTTACTTTTCCTCATGCTTTCCCAGCTCTAGGAGCATCAAGACACTTGCCATGTCTGGAATACATCATGTAATTTAACGTTTGATGCCTTTGCTTGTGTTTCCCCATCTTTCTAGATCACCTTTTCCTTATATGCTATGCATATTCATCTTTCAAAGGTCAATTGAGATGTTAAGTTCTTCATTATATCTTATTTATATTTCCAGAAATAATATATATTTTTCTTTTTTGGTGACCAAATAACATTTCTTATTTCTCTTAGAGTCTTTATTGAATAATATAATTATTTACTGATAAATGTATCTTTGATTATACATAATGAAATCTGTTGAGATGGAGCTAATAATGTATTTTTTTATATCTCTAACATGATGCTGTGATTTAGAAGTTTAATACATGTTTGTTAAATGAAAAACTAAATGGAAGACAATTATGTACTAATCTCAGACTCTGTCACAAATACACACCACTTATAAACAGGGAAATTCCACAAATACTTAATCATTTATTACTTAACAGTTAATAGGGCAGAAAATAATTTTGAGAAGCAAGAAAATAGTAATGTGATTTGGGGTCTAATATAATGAAAAAAATAGCATGGTTTAATAGAAAAAGCATTGTCTTGGAAATAGGCACAACTAGATTGTCATCTTGTCACCATTGGGGCTGATCTGAGTTCAGTGTTGCCCCGAGAGTAGGGAGGAGGGAGGAGGATAACGACCGCATGAACATGTAGTTAGCATATTTTCTCAGTTCTTCCTCAGATGACAGCAGTGAAGAATCACAGGTCATCGAGAGTTAATAATTTTATTAAAAGTATATTTTTGGAGGACAAAGAATGCCCTAAGGAGGCACATGGAGAAAGACAAAGTATGCCCCAAGTAGACATGCTGGAGCCAGCCGGGCAGAGTCGAACGGTCCTGAGTGGGGGAGCTAGGGTTAGGAAAAAAAGACAGAGAAGAGAGAAAGATCTCGGGAGGGCATACAGTCAAAGATGCAGCACCAAGTTTATTTAGCACCGTATACTTATACAGCTTGAGTACATGACAAACTGCTCGTAACAAAGTAACAAACTGCTCAAAACAAAACCACAAGTATCCAGAAACAATAGCTGCGATTAACATGAATTAACATAAGGCCAAGAGAAAAACTCCTCCCTTGGAATTTCAGGAACTGATGCTTATCCTCCCTTCAGGGTTTCAGGAACTGATATTTCCTTA